>JAMPIV010005332.1:0-207500 GCA_024509875.1 Oreohelix idahoensis
GACTAAACTGCTTGATGATCTAGATTTTGCAGATGACTTTGGCTCTCTGTCCCATGACCGTAATCAGATGCAGGGCAAAAATGAAAATAATCGATGAAGGTCACAACAAGTTGGACGGAAAATGAACAGGAAAAGTAAACATAATGAGCATAAATACAGGAAATGATAACAAGGTTGAACCAAGAAGAACAACCACCAAAAGAATGTAGAATCGTACTCAATCTTGCAACAATATAGACAAAGTTTGGAGAAATACACAGCTGGCGCTCTCGTGTGTTTGTGGTTGGATGACCAAGATTTGTCGCATGAGAACTCTCCGCTGCAGATTACCCAGGCCACCTCTATCGCCTGAGGGTATCCCACACAAAGGCATAAGAATAATAGTTGCCATCAGCAAGCGAAGATGGCGACAGCTTCAGACTTGAGTTTGACACGAGGACTAAGTGTAAATGATGATGAAGACCATTAAAGAACTTGAGCTGATGCACTTGAAAGGAGAACTGCATGTGTTTGTTTGATGGCCCTACGCAAGAATGTATCGATTGATTGATCAGGGGCATGAACCCCCGTTTACTTTCCCAAGGTATCTGAATAGAACACAAAAAGTAGGACTACTACACACTAAGGCATATCGTACAAGAAGGCTAATATAAGTTTCGGCATGAAACTGGCAGCCTCATGGTGTAAAACTAACTACCACAGAGACCTCTGCTGCAATAGCACGTAACTGCTTTGTTCATAGCTTCTTGTGAGACACTACTGGGTTTGACTATGTACCGCCAGAATCACAAAGTAAAAGGATGATACCCTAATTTAGTGTTTGAATAAAGTATCAATTTCTTTAGACATAACACATTAAGATAAACCACGTACACCCACATACACATATCTATACATAAAATCCTAGCTTTTATTTTCTGTCCAGTGCGTAATTCTACGTGGTTGCAACTTTGTTGAAAGTTAGAACATAAATTGAATTGTTCCCCTATATGTATAGTAACACTTACCATAGAAAAAGGCGCAAAATGACGTTTGTGCATGAACAGATTGAATGAGATCTGTATGGAAAAGAAGTTCAACTACACAATCAACTGATAAACAGTACATGAACTGGAGACAGGAAGATGCGGGTATCCATGAGTTTTAAGTTGTACCAGATTAAACAACAGGAAAATCAAGATGCTCTTCTGTCATGTTCAGACTTTTTAACATCAGAGACTAAATACAAAAAGTTTTGGTTCTTTAAAATACCTTTGAATAAGTAAAATTGGGCCCTTATAGCAATTTGGTGCTTTTGAATTTAATTTCCCGACCTTTATGACGGGCTTTTTTACACTAAGATATACATATATATCTATATATATATATATAAATCTATATATATATATATATTATATATATATATATATATAATATATATATATATATGATATATATATAGTATATAATTATATATTATAATATAAATATATATAAATATATCTCTATATATATAAGGTGGACTTCAGACAACAAAAAAGGGTTATGGAAGTGTTTACCTGGCAATCCAGTAAAACTAACTCCACATAAACCACTACTGCAAATGATAGGAAACTCTTTACAGAGCGATACAACAGGAAGCAATCTGATCATCAGACGACAGTCCCCCCATCCGAACAAATGTTTCGGGCCCGAATTACTCCTTTACACTCTATGGGGGGGGGGGGGAGACCCACTTGGGTCATGACTCCCCAAGCGTTTTCCCCCCTTCCCCCAGCTATCCTGTTGTTCTTGTAATCGAAAATGCAACCCTATTTCACTTATGGTAAGCAACTTTAAATCCACATCCCCGCCAGCCGTGGAGGGGGGGGGAGGGGGGTACAATTGTGAAAGTAAACAAAGAGAAGACAAAAATCTATTCCTGTTCGTTCCGTTTCGCCCTTCACAACTAAGGACACACACTGAGACACTAGCGCGCAGCACAGACCGACAGCCTTTGCCCTCTGCGCGCCGGCAAGCCACTGAAATTCTGTACCTGACACCCCTATAGTATACATCGGCCTGTTCGCCCCCAGAGTCGCAGCCCTTTTCACTAGTTACACCAAAAAAAACTCAATGTCAATACTTGGTAATAGGCTTCCTTGTAAGGGGACCACGCCACAGTGGTCAGACTCCATGCTCGTAAGAAGCATCACAATGAAAATGATGATGATGATGTGGATGGTGATGGTGATGAGGATGGTGATGATGATGATGATGATGGAGATGATGGTGATTGATGATGATGATGATGATGATGATGATGGTGGATGATGATGATGATGGTGAATGAGTTAGTGTTTGTGGTTGCTATTATTACTAACGTTAAAAAAAAAGAAAATTATCGGCATTTAAATAAACTTTCATTTAATCTAACACATTTGTTGTGGTTGAAGACAAAAGAAACCTGCTCTCAAAAAAGTTGACCTTTTAGTTACACACTCAGAGGCAGCAACGTGTCACTGCCCCCCCCGAGCAGACAAGAACAAGTACGGTAAGAGCCTTTTCGTACATTTTTTTAAATTAGCTACTACTACTTGTTACAAACTTAATTTAAAAGAAGAAAAAAAATCATTTTAAAATTAAAAACACGTAACATAATGGGTAAGACAGCCAAAAAAACAATAAGTCAAACAATTAATAAAATGGTTTTTAGACATTTCTGGAAAGGAAAAAAATCTGCCAGGCATCATGGCAACCGACTTTTTCTATTTCACTGGCAGGCCTCGCCAGGGGTTTATCGGTTAGCTACTTTAGAAACCAGTGAGATCTATATAGACCCTACCTTGATTTAAAAAAACAAAAAACATTGCCTGCTCAATTAATGATAAAATCAGATTCAACCTCTTAGATAAAACAGTTGTAGGCATGACTCAGTGTTACCTCGAATCGAAAAATAAGTGAGGGCTGCCTCGTGCGGGCCACACCAGATTAAGATATCATCTCATTTAAACAAGCCAAAGATAGGAATTACTGATGACGTGTAACTGTGGGAACGATACATTGGGGACTGCTGAACATAAGCCTCAAAGATGCCCAACTAATGAGTAACTAGATAAAGCACATATATCTGTCATCAGTACCATACCCAAAACATCTAGGGTGAGAGGACAAATAGCCTCCAACTGACAAATGCTTTTCATTGAAAATATTCAAGTAGAAAACGTTCTGAGAGTGTACAAGAAGACGAAGAGGCAGAAAAGAAGTAGAAGTGGAAGAGGAAGGAGAAGAAAGTATATTTAATCCTGGGAATACATCGCTTTTAAAAGACGGCCGGAGAGGGTAGGTCCGAACTTTTCCTAGCTTAAAAATGGCTTCTTTCCCCCTCGCGCCACTTAACAAGCGTCTACCAACTCATCCTCTGTAGAAAACGCGATCTGACCGATATGCCTAACCCTGGTCTATATCATATAACGAAGGATATGAGGGAAAATAAAAAAAATTACGCAGTTATTTAAAAAAACCACAACTATTAGGAATATCGTATACTTTACAATGGTGTAAAAGGGCTCGTACAATAACCTTTTGTACTCGGAATTACGCCAATGCTTTCGTTATGTCAATATGTATATTGATATAGAATGCTTTTTTTTAAAACCAATTCGACATGATAAATTTTGAAGTTGATCTATCAGACTGTAATAACTGGCGTGGTATATCTCTATTATCAGTACCTGGAAAATTATTATGTTGCATGATGTTAGAAAGACTTAAATTGCATGCTGACGAAAAGATCAGAGAAGAACAAGCGGGTTTCAGGCCGAAACGATCATGTATTGATCAAATATTCACACTAAGAACAATTATAGAAGAATCAGTGGAAAGGCAATCGCCACTTATTATCACCTTCGTCGATTTTCAAAAAGCCTTTGATAGTCTACACCGCCCATCATTGTGGAAGATACTTACAATCTATGGTTTTCCAACAAAATATGTGAATATAATCAAAGCGCTATATGACAATGCAAGATGTTGTGTTAGAACAAATAAAGGGAATACAGAATGGTTTACAGTAGAAACAGGGGTGAAACAAGGCTGTATTATGTCACCACTACTTTTTGGAATAGCTATTGATTGGGTTATGAGAAACTATACCCACAATGAAAAATTGGGTATAAAATGGACAAATGGAAAATTCCTGGGGGACCTGGATTTCGCAGATGATGTAGCATTCTTAAGTTCAACACCAAGACAATCCCAAGAAGCAATAAATAATTTGTGTCATCTCTCGGTTAAAATTGGTCTCCAAATAAATGCCTCTAAAACTAAAGCTATGAACTTTTCTAACGAGACCTTTGATATCATCTTGAACGGGGAAAAACTACAGAAAGTTGAAAGTTTCAATTATTTAGGCAGTAAAATGACTCAGGATGGTGACACAACAAGAGAAATCCATACTAGAATTGCTTTGGCAGCTAGCGCCTTCAATAGATTATCTAACATTTGGAAATTACGATCATTGAATATACATACCAAGCTTCGTCTGTTTAATTCAAATGTTATCTCAGTGTTAACATACGGCTGTGAGAGTTGGAAAATAACAAAATCATTGGAGAACAAGCTGAATACATTCGAGAACAAATGTCTTAGAAAACTCATGAACATCAGTTGGAAAGAATTCAAGACTAATCGACAAATAAGAGAAGACTCTAGGCAGAAATATGTCTCCGACTATATAAGGAAAAGACGATGGTCATATATCGGTCATGTCCTACGAATGCAAAACAACAGAATACCACTACAGGCGCTCACTTGGGTTCCTGAGGGTAAGCGGAAAAAAGGAAGACCAAAAGAAACACTCAGAAGAACAATAATAAGAGAAGGAAGAACGTTGGGCCTAAATAATGTGCAAGAGCTAAGAGGAGTGGCGTCACAACGAACAACCTGGAGAGCACTGGTTTCTGCCTTATGCGCCGTGTTTGGCGCTTAAAGAAATTATTATTATATATATATATATATATATATATATATATATATATATATATATATATATATATATATATATATATATATATATATATATATATATATATATATATATATATATATATATATATATATATATATATAAAACTCAAAGTATGTTTCTATGTTCTTAATACAATTCCGCATGCCTGAGTATTTCTTGATGAATTTTGGCAAACAGTATCTTTAGTTACCGCCGGGGTACGCCATGCAGTTATTTTATAATATAGTATTGTAATTACGACACTATGCTTAATTACACATTTTTCGTAAGAAATGTATAGAAGCCATTTATTTCTCAGGTGCCATAATCAAATAAATAATAATAATAATAATAGCCCCTTCAGTCATAACTGACTATGGGAATGCGCCCCTGAGGTGGCAACCCTCAGCTGCTTATTTTCCTGGTGCTCCTTTCGACGTTTTCTCCTCACCTCTGCTTCTTGTGTGAGCCTCTCTTCGCCCAATCTGAGGTGGTGCCGTAAATAGCATCGCCACTTATTGCGATCGGCAGCTTCATCCTCCCATGTTGCTGGATCCATGTCCAGTGCCCTCATATCTCTCTTGCACACATCTTTGAACCTCAGCTGTGGTCGCCCAACTGTTCTCTTGCCATCTGCTAATTGTCCGTAGAAGATATCTTTTGGGATGCGACCATCTTCCATGCGGCGAACATGGCCAAGCCAGCGAAGTCTGCGCTGTCTAAGCAGCGTATACATACTTTGAAGGCCAGCACGTGACAACACCTCGACATTTGTCACTTTATCTTTCCACGAGATGCTGAGGATGCGGCGTAGACACCGCAAATGGAAGGTATTGAGCCTTCTTTCTTGCTTAGCATAGGTCGTCCAGGTCTCGCTGCCATATAGGAGTGTGCTGGTGACGCAGGCATTATATACCGCAGCTTTGGCCTTTATTGTGAGTTTAGAGTTTCCCCAAACACGCGATGTGAGGCGGGCAAAGGTAGCTGCAGCTTTGCCAATGCGGCTGTCGATTTCTGTATCCAGTGAGAGTTTGTCATTGATGGTAGACCCTAGGTATGTGAAGTGGTGCACCACTGCCAATTCATAGTTATCGATAGTGATAACTGGTGCAGCACCCACATCCTGACTCAGCACATTCGTTTTCTTTAGACTTATTGTGAGGCCAAAGTCCTTGCATGCTTTAGTGAAGCGATTCATCAAGCTCTGAAGCTCCTGTTGGCTTTGAGTGACGACTGCAGCATCATCAGCGAACAACAAGTCTCTTATAGTGACCCTTCTGATTTTTGTTTTTGCCTTCAGCCTTGAAAGATTAAACAGACGGCCATCTGACCTAGTGTGAAGGCATATTCCTTCAGTTGCATCTCTGAATGCATGTTTCAAGAGTAAGGCAAAGAAGATTCCGAAGAGGGTCGGAGCCAGAACACAGCCTTGTTTAACGCCACTTCGTATATCAAAGGGCTGTGACGTGCTTCCAGCATATTGGACTGTTCCCTTCATGTCGTCATGGAATGACTTTATCATTTCCAGCATTTTAGAAGGGCAGCCTATTTTCAGGAGGATTTTAAAGAGTCCATCCCTACTAACCAGGTCGAATGCTTTTGTGAGGTCTATAAGCTGGAGTGTCCTCTCCAAGGCGCGAGCTTGGGCACAGTTATATGGAGATCAAGCTGTTGAATCAAATAAATACATATCCAATAAATATCAAGGGACGTAACACAAATGATAAAACTATTATTTTATGTTTGTTATTAATGACCATACGTGTGTATATGTTACAAGATAATTTAAAACGTTTAACTAAACATTTTTACTTTAATAGAAAATAGAAGGGAAAAAAACCAGTTTTCTGTAGCACTTCCTTTTTCTTTTAACTATGTAATTTTAATGGCACTCATTTGGCCAAGCGGTTTCAAATTGGATTGTAGCTATATCGATACATATATTAAAACCAATGATGGTTCTCTGAGCATGAACATCCACTGTGCGTGTTTAATCTTAATGACAATTTACATAATATTATTTTTTTTGCATCATTTTTAAAATGCGTGGTCAAAATTTGAACGTATGTTTATTTTGATTGAAAAGGCAGACTTATGCATTCATTCGCTTTCACTTATGGTATGTCGGTGCTTAAGAATTTTTTATAAACCTTCTTCCCCGCTTAGTATTAAAATTTAGAAAATGCCTGGCTTTAGTCTGGTTGTTTAAATAACTGTATCAACATATGTAAAACCCAAATTCACTCGGTAGTCGCTTTTTTCCCATTGCTATTATTTTTAAGTTATTTTTATAGTAACATCTTTTTATAGCAGAAAACAAAATTATTAGATAGCTATGATCGTCGAAGGACCGTTTAAATATAACTAATTTTTTCACAAGTTGCCAGGTTACATAATTTGGTTTCTACCGCTTTGGTTAAAAAGAAAAAAAGAAATAAGCTGGTGGCTTTTTGTCAAATATGTATTTAATTCATTTGAATGTATGTTTATTTTGATTGACAAAGCAGATTTATGCGTTCATTCATTTTCACGTATGGTATGTCCGTGCTTCGGAATTTAAAACAAAATAAACCTTCGTCCCCGCTTAGTACTAAAATTTAGAACATGTCTAGGTAACATAATTTGGTTTCTACCGATATTTTCTATGCGTAAAAACAGGTCCGTAAACAGTGTCTATCTGAATCAAGTGAAGCAATCCAAATGGTAAAATTATAAATCAATTGAAACAATCAAAATGGAAACAATTATTATTAAAATGTCGTAATTTACAACTCTACGTTTCTTTATTTTACATAACAATTTAAATTATTTAATCAGACACTAATGTTTTATGCGAAAAAAATTACTTTGATGTAGTATTTAAAAGTTATTATTACTTTTTATATCAAATTTAATTACATTTTACAAAGCAATTTTCTGTTTATTTACCAAATATTACATAGTATTTCGAAGACTAAGCACTTCATAACTGAAACAGACTGCAATATCTTTTGTAAGAGAAGAGGGTCTTTATTGCATTGCTTGACCGAAGGGTCTTCTATAATTGTACATGTGCCAGTCTCCAAACGGGGTGCGCCTCGCCAAAGTAAGGCAATATTTAAGTTTTATTTTTATTTTTGGCACTTAAAAAATATACTAGCTTAAAGCTAAACAATACACCAAAACGAAAGATTTTTATTTAGACATGTGTCCTAATATAACAGGCGTTACACGTGTGTCTCGATTGAATGGGTCGTGTCTCACCGAAATGAAAAACTTCTGTTTAAAAAATACAACTCAACACAATCACTGTCTTTTATATTTGAAGTATGTATGACAGAAAATAATAATCATGGGGTTTTTTTTTTACAAGTAATAATGTATATATGTTTGAAAGAACGTGCTACGAAAAACAGTATTAAGAACGTTAAAAAAGGATGAGTTGGACTATTCTTTCTTGTGCGCTAGGTCGGAAAGGGAAAATGTGTCTTATTAATTTGCTTCTTGCTAAAACTCGGAAGTAGAATAAAATTGCTTTTGCAATTCCATCATAAGAAATAAGAGTATTTTGGACAAATTCGGAAGCAAATTGAAAAGCAAAAGTGAAATCACTCTACTGGTAGAACCATACGGAGTAACAATATTTTGTGCGGCTTGCATTTGCAATTACTGTAAACAAGGCAAGAGGATAGTCACTTAAAGCGGTAGTCTTTAACTTAAATGAACATTCATTTTCACTCGAATATCAAAATATTATAATTTTATATTGACATTTCATAAGTTTCCTACACAGTTACTAGGAAAATCCGGGCAACGCCGGGTCCTTACAGTTAGTTATATAAAGCAAAGCGTGACTCGTGTTTCTGTCTGTCCTCATGATATGTTCGAACACTTCTAAACTACAGTACTTAGAAATCTGAAATTTGGCATACTGATAGGCCTAAAGATATGTTGCCCTAGAAACATCCTTTTAAAAAAAAAAAAATAAATAAATACGGCGGCTTCGAATTAGGCCTGCTACTTTGATGGTATAAGGGCGCAAATTGTTTTTTTTTTGGGTTTGTTTAAAAGGGAAATAACCGAATTATTACAAAACTTTTATATACATGCAATTAGCAATCAAAGTTATATGTATTTTAAAATGCTGTAAAACAATAATCAGGCAAGAAATTTTGTGTTACAAAAAAGCACACAAACTTTATTTATTTACATAATTAATATTAATAGTTTAAATAATCCTAAAGTAAGGTGTCAAGACTTCTTCTCGGTGGCATGGTTTTTGCAAGTGATGAAACTACCCTAAGTCTGCTGATTGTAAAGCAAATTAAGAGTGAACTCTGTTCACGAAAAGTCGCCACTGCACGTGGAATGTCAATCAGCACGATTACTTCACCTGGTTGGTTGTACAGAAGTTTGAAAAAAACAGATTAAAAATGTGAATTTATGGTCAGCAAACCAAATTGCACGTGATCACCATGGTTGTCGGTGAGTTGTTTTTATGCTTAACGTGCATAGAGGACTGTCAGAGGAAGATATTGCACCAATTTTTACTAAAAACTTCCTTCATTTAATCTTTCTATGCGCTTATATAAAAGTGTGTTGTAAATAATAGGGTGGCCCTTGACTTTTGACGAGTAGTATATAAACAAATGACAGGATGGATCAAATTTTGCCATGGCAGTCAGGTCTTTTTAAATGCATAATGGGGCTGACACCAGTTCCTTAATTAAACAGTCCCGTACCACATTATTTCCCAACCACTTTACCCTGGCAGAACCCTGGCAATCTGAGTGGTTTTCATTTTTCACAAACATTAATCACATGAGTGGAAAAACGTGGTCTCAACTCTCATTATAACAAATCCGCGGGGAAAAAATAACATTGGAATTCATGGATACACTAGTTCGCTTGTCAGTGGAACTCTGAGCTAAATTGGAACTTTACAATAATTTCTTGTGGATATACGTTGTTGTGCTGAAACTGTTTTGCTTATCACCAAACTTAAAGGGAAGAACATTCCTGGGTTGAAAAAAAAATAACAAAAGATCAAGTATTACCATCTCTGAAGGCCAGTTAGCACTTGAACCACAACAACATATGAAGGATTAACTCTGACTAAATAACAATCAATATAACTACTAGTGCCGCATTCAACTGACGCGGGCACATATGTTAAAATTGATGCCGGAACCAGCTCGGTTACACATCTTCTCCAAGCTTCTAATTCAATGCTGTCATTGAAAACATCCTAACACGACTCCATTGCTCGTACAGTCTTGACCTAACAGCTGTTTCACTCGTTGACAAATACACCAGGAATATTCCCAACAACCAAAAAACAACCAAAAAAACAATTGGAATTCCATTTACAGACTTTACATGGTGTCTTTTGAGCCTACAGAAAGTGAAACAATATTTCATTATAGTTTAGTACCATCTTTGTTCAATCTATCAAATACGTCAAGACATAGAGATAGGCAACCTTGCGGAATGCAGTGAGTTTGCTGTAGACATGAGTGGTTAGTGGCATGGCAAAAGTGGCACTGTCCTAAAAATGTAGACAATAATATCACGCATGTCAGTGAAACCCATAGATCATATGATGCCGTATAAAAACCTTTGCTGTTTGTAAATGGAGAGATGGCTATTACTTTTTAACTCCACAGGCAGGTGGAAACTCTAGAAAGTCACTCTCTTGAATGAACTTTTATGTTTATACTTTCATAGTTTCTCATTTAATGAGAAATTTAATACTGATTCATTTAATCATCTTCACCGAAGCCAGAAACTTTTCCATCAATTCCGCCACAGATAAATATGCCACGATAGAGTCAAAATAGTACTTACTATACACAGGTATAGCAAATTTAAAGGAAAAGATTCTAGATTGGATTTGTGAACAAATTGTTCAAAGTCCCAAAAACGAATCTGTCAATAACATTAATGCAAAGACAATGGACTTTTTCATGCGGAAGAGAAAACTTACCTTTTTATGGATTGGATGGTGGAAGAACATGATTGTGTTAACTACCGTTCGAGTTCTTGAATTCATTAAATTCTTCAGGAATGTGGTACCCCTATAATGTGTCTCCGTATTTTGAATTCACCCTAACTCTGCAACGGTACCCCGCTGCTGGCGAAAGCCATTATAAGAAATGTTATACTCATAGGCATTGTATGAAAAGATCAACAAACAAATAAAGCTGATGTAACGAAAAAATATTTAAAAAACACAATGAAAAATGATTGCAAAAGAAACGTGAACAGACAGGATATCAGTTGCGTAATCAGGACAGCTAATCTAAATATAAAAGAATTCAAGACTTAGGTTAACATTTTTTCATATCTTGCTTAAAAAAAAAAAAAATGAAAAATGATCTTGACCAGGAGAAAATACTCCGATGGTCTGAGTATATTAAAAGTTTACACAATGATCATAGAGATGAATATTTTAATAATAGAGAAATTGTTAATGGACCACACATAATGAAAGTCGTTATCACTGTATTGAGTTTTATGAAAGTTAACATATAGTAATTGGAGAGGTGAAGGTCAGATGCTGTTCTTACAATACATATGACGTTTGACATTACTTATCTATTAAAGTCAGTTATATAACTAGAAACACCAGGTCTCTCCACCCCTCCATCGTAATCTTATTTTTTAATGTTATTTTTTGGTTTTGTTAAGTTTTATCTCGTTTTTGTTTGTTTTTGGATTTGTTTTTAAACATACAAGCATATGGTAATTATAATTTTCCCTATTTACAATGATTTGACAGGTCTGATGCCACGTTCCCATATCGACAGTTGCTCATATTATTTGGAATTGAAAACAATATATATCCTAATTATAACCCATCAGAGGTTGAACGGAATGTTTTTCATCATTAAAGAAAAAAAACTTTTAAAATTAAAAAAAAAACATTATTCATCACTATTTTCCATTTCGCTCCTTGTGGAGCAAGGAGCCTGGTGAATAAAGGAACCTCGTGGAGAAAGGAGCCTCGTAGAGCAAGGAACTTCGTGGAGCAAGGAACCTCGTGAAGCAAGGAACCTGGTGGATCAAGGAACCTGGTGGATCAAGGAACCTGGTGGAGCAAGGAACCTGGTGGAGCAAGGAACCTGGTGGAGCAAGGAACCTGGTGGATCAAGGAACCTGGTGGATCAAGGAACCTGGTGGATCAAGGAACCTGGTGGAGCAAGGAACCTGGTGGAGCAAGGAACCTGGTGGATCAAGGAACCTGGTGGAGCAAGGAACCTCGTGGAGCAAGGAACCTGGTGGAGCAAGGAACCTGGTGGATCAAGGAACCTAGTGGAGAAGGAACCTCGTGAATCAAGGAACCTCGTGGATCAAGGAACCTCGTGGATCAAGGAACCTCGTGGATCAAGGAACCTCGCGGATCAAGGAGCGTGGTGGATCAAGGAGCGTGGTGGATTAAAAAAACCTGGTGGATCAAGGAACCTCGTGGATCAACGAACCTCGTGGATCAAGGAGCGTGGTGGATCAAGGAACCTGGTGGATCAAGGAACCTCGTGGATCAAGAAACCTCGTGGATCAAGGAGTGTGGTGGATCAAGGATTCTAGTGGATCAAGGAACCTCGTGGATCAAGGAACCTCGTGGATCAAGGAACCTCGTATATCAAGGAGCGTGGTGGATCAAGGAACCTGGTGGATCAAGGAACATCGTGGATCAAGAAACCTCGTGGATCAAGGAACATCGTGGATCAAGGAGCGTGGTGGATCAAGGAACCTCGTGGATAAAGGAAATTCGTTGATCAAGAAACCTCGTGGATCAAGGAACCTCGTGGATCAAGGAACCTCGTGGATCAAGGAACCTGGTGGATCAAGGAACCGGGTGGATCAAGAAACCTCGTGGATCAAAGAGCTTGGTGGATCAAGGAACCTGGTGGATCAAGGAACCTCATGGATCAAGGAGCGTGGTGGATCAAGGAACCTGGTGGATCAAAAAACCTCGTGGAGCAAGAAGCCTGGTGGATCAAGGAACCTCGTGGAGCAAGGAATCTGGTGGAGCAAGGAACCTCATGGAGCAAGGAACCTGGTGGAGCAAGGAGCGTCGTGGAGCAAGGAATCTGGTGGAGCAAGGAGCGTCGTGGAGCAAGGAACCTGGTGGAGCAAGGAACCTGATAGAGAAAGGAACCTCGTGAAGCGAGGAACCTCGTGGAGCAAGGAGCGTCGTGGAGCAAGGAACCTCGTGGAGCAAGGAGCGTCGTGGAGCAAGAAACCTCGAGGAGCAAGGAACCTCCTGAAGCAAGGAGCCTCGTGGAGCAAGGAACCTCCTGAAGTAAGGAACCTCGTAGAGCAAGGAACCTCGTGGAGCAAGGAACCTCCTGAAGCAAGGAACCTCGTGGAGCAAGGAGTCTCGTGGAGCAAGGAACCTCCTGAAGCAAGGAGCCTCGTGGAGCAAGGAACCATTACTGGAGCAAGGAACCACTACTGGTGCATGGAGTCACCAGGTGCAGTTGCTCCCCTTGGCTAAAGCTTGCGCAAAGCGTTCACATATTTTTGGAGCAGTGGTTTCTATAGCAATTAGTTTTACATGATGCGGTTACCATCTCCATGCTCAACCTCATGTTAGTCACCCCGAGGGAGTTATCTTCATGCTCAACCTCATGTTAGTCGCCCTGAGGGAGTTATCTCTATGCTCAACCTCATGTTAGTCGCCCTGAGGGAGTTATCTTCATGCTCAACCTCATTTTAGTCGCCCTGAGGGAGTTATCTCCATGCTCAACCTCATGTTAGTCGCCCTGAGGGAGCTATCTCCATGCTCAACCTCATGTTAGTCGCCCTGAGGGAGTTATCTCCATGCTCAACCTCATGTTAGTCACCCTGAGGGAGTTATCTTCATGTTCAACCTCATGTTAGTCACCCTGAGGGAATTATCTTCATGCTCAACCTCATGTTAGTCACCCTGAGGGAGTTATCTTCATGCTCAACCTCATGTTAGTCACCCTGAGGGAGTTATCTCCATGCTCAACCTCATGTTAGTCACCCTGAGGGAGTTATCTCCATGCTCAACCTCATGTTAGTCACCCTGAGGGAGTTATCTCCATGCTCAACCTCATGTTAGTCGCCCTGAGGGAGTTATCTCCATGCTCAACCTCATGTTAGTCGCCCTGAGGGAGCTATCTCCATGCTCAACCTCATTTTAGTCGCCCTGAGGGAGCTATCTCCATGCTCAACCTCATGTTAGTCGCCCTGAGGGAGTTATCTCCATGCTCAACCTCATGTTAGTCACCCTGAGGGAGTTATCTCCATGCTCAACCTCATGTTAGTCACCCTGAGGGAGTTATCTTCATGCTCAAACTCATGTTAGTCACCCTGAGGGAGTTATCTTCATGCTCAACCTCATGTTAGTCACCCTGAGGGAGTTATCTTCATGCTCAACCTCATGTTAGTCACCCTGAGGGAGTTATCTTCATGCACAACCTCATGTTAGTCACCCTGAGGGAGTTATCTCCATGCTCAACCTCATGTTAGTCACCCTGAGGGAGTTATCTCCATGCTCAACCTCATGTTAGTCACCCTGAGGGAGTTATCTCCATGCTCAACCTCATGTTAGTCGCCCTGAGGGAGTTATCTCCATGCTCAACCTCATGTTAGTCGCCCTGAGGGAGTTATCTCCATGCTCAACCTCATGTTAGTCACCCTGAGGGAGTTATCTCCATGCTCAACCTCATGTTAGTTGCCCTGAGGGAGTTATCTCCATGCTCAACCTCATTTTAGTCGCCCTGAGGGAGTTATCTCCATGCTCAACCTCATGTTAGTCGCCCTGAGGGAGTTATCTCCATGCTCAACCTCATGTTAGTCGCCCTGAGGGAGTTATCTCCATGCTCAACCTCATGTTAGTCACCCTGAGGGAGTTATCTTCATGCTCAACCTCATGTTAGTCGACCTGAGGGAGTTATCTCCATGCTCAACCTCATGTTAGTCGCCCTGAGGTAGTTATCTCCATGCTCAACCTCATGTTAGTCGCCCTGAGGGAGTTATCTCCATGCTCAACCTCATGTTAGTCGCCCTGAGGGAGTTATCTTCATGCTCAACCTCATGTTAGTCGCCCTGAGGGAGTTATCTTCATGCTCAACCTCATGTTAGTCGCCTTGAGGGAGTTATCTCCATGCTCAACCTCATGTTAGTCGCCCTGAGGGAGCTATTGTTCTATTCTTTCGTTGTCTGGTCAGAATTCCTGGGAACTGCACGGGGTAAAAGACGTTATTCCCAGACATATAAATCCCTTAAATAAGAATTCATTCAAATAAGAATTATCTTATCCTTCGTGACGTTATTATGTCTAATCTTTTCCAACCAAAGTTGCAATCTTTATCATGGCGCATGTTTCGGGGTGGGAACTACATTTCGCGTCTGTTGAAGCAACGCGCATTTTGTTCCCAATATACATCATGTTGCCGGGTGTTTTTTTTTTAGATGTATTCCTGCCTCTGTTGCTTTCCAGTGACAAACTTTGTGGAATTTTTTCCTATTTATATTCAGCAGTTAGGGAAGTGACTGCATCATATATTTATATATATTTAACCAATAAAGCCTCACTGATCATCATAGAAGAATATCCTAAGCTTTCGTGCCACAGTTTCCGGACTTCTGAAGCATCATCATCAGTTGCCATCTCCACAACGAAGGTTGGCTGTAATGGATCTCCAACGTCTTCTGTCTCTTGTCTTGGTTGTACACTCTGATAGACTCTTTCCCGTCCATCTCTTGATGTTATCTTCCCACTTATAGCGCTGTCTTCCTTTTGCACGTTTGCCTTCAACTCTCCCTTCTGTTATGGTCTTCTGCAAGGCGTTATGCCTTTTTATGTGGCCAAAGTATTTTAGCTGCCGAACTTTGACCTCTCTCATTAGTTCTCTTTTCATACCTAGATTTTCTAGGACCTCCTTATTTGTTTTCATCTCTTTCCATGAGATACGCCCCATTCTTCTATATATCCACATTTCAAGTGCCTCAATTCTTTCTTCCAAATGCTTATTCATCGTCCATGTTTCTGCACCATACAGAAATGCAGAATATATATAACACTTTATGATTCTCAGTTTTAATTTGTGAGATAACTGTTTGGATGTCAGTATATGTTTCATGTTGTTGAATGTAGCTTTGGCCATTCCTATTCTCTTCTTGATTTCTGTTTCACATCTGCCATCTTCTGTTATTATATGACCCAGATATACGTAGCTCTTGACTTGTTCCAGGATTTTCCCATTTACGCTTATCTTTAATGTGGGTTTATCGTCTGTTTTACTAATTATCATAGTTTTTGTTTTCTCAATATTAATGTCGAGTCCATATTCATGACTTATACTGTTCACTTGCTTCACTGGTTCTTGTAACTCCTGTTCGCTTTCAGCTAACAACACGGTATCATCTGCATATCTAAGGTTGTTTATTGACCTTCCACTGATGTTCAGTCCTGGTATTTCCTGTATCTGTTTGAAAATTTTTTCGGTGTATAAATTAAATAGGCAGGGGGACAGCACACAACCTTGTCTGACACCTCTTTTTATGTCTATGTATGGTGAATAATTCCTTCCCGATCTTACTGTGGAAGCAAAAGGGCAATAAATGATATGACCGCGGGAGAATTTAGTACATTCAGAGCATGCAGCAGTAAGGCAAACAATTATTCCACACCATGTTCTGGCGGGTGACTTACTCGTATTTATAGATTAATTAAGCAATAAATGTTCATTTGCGAAAGGGGATATGTCTGATTGACAAAAACTCGAGAGATCGTAAGTGGAAAAAAATAAAAGTTTTTTTTTTTTTTTTAAACTTTGTGCGCTTGGCAATGTCATCGCTCGCAGTGGTGGGCAGTGACTGAGCAGCCATTTATGGCAGTGTGCAATTGAAACGTGTTCACTCTTGCATATATCATATTTCATTAACATTTTGTAGAGTAGCAATTTGTGATAAGACTTTTAGATAAAAAACTTGGATAAGGTTATGATAAGAGTATAATTGATGTTCTTATCGTAGGTGAAGGTTAATGGTCATCACATTGTTGAAATGCTATTTGTTGGTGTAAGATGTTATGATTGTCAACTCGCTAACCGACACAGGGTTGTACATACAGGTCACCTGGTCCATAAAGTAGTGAGGCCCTGGACAGGTGATGTTGACAATGAGTGAAAGTGTAAATGTCAATTGCGCGAATGTGTGGAATGTTCTGAAGTTGACATGTTGGTTAGAATACACTCATACACTCGTATGCAAGTCATTGCAGTAGTGGGGTTTTATTTTCCTTATAGATAACAGATCTCTATCATCATCATCAGATAATAAGGTTGTCCCCGTTCTCGATAGATGATTTTATTAAACTGGCAATGAGATCCAAAATGGCTTTACTTTTCAGTGAGCCTCGATCACCCAAGGTGAAAATATGAAGCATAATTAAAGATGCTGTTCATACATAAATGTCCTTATTGGGCTCTGAATATTCTGCAATTAATAATGCTGGTCACATCAAATAACATAGGACTGCTAGGTAGCATATCATCTTCCTCTGTAGTCAATAATAATCTAGGCACGACGAAACGTCTGCCCATCAAGGCATTGCAGAATGGTACATAAACTGGCTTCGTTACCTTGTTATGGAAATACACTGGCGAATAGCTCACACCATCTTTTGGCGTTAAGAACAAACACTGGGGAGGATTACCGACATAACAGTCATATAGAGAAACTATCTCCTTTCCCCAAATAAACCACGGAAAGATCCCATCTTCGGACTTCCCTGGTACAGACCAGCCATCGCAGAAAAAAAAACATAACGGAAGACACTTTTCAAAACACACCCGGTCTGGGCATGCGTTAAAGATAACCTCTGAACTCTATATTCAAGTGGGACAACTATATATTACATTCATACGAAGCAAATACTGAGTATTCGCCCTTTGTCTGAAGGTGCGTTAGAACCAAAATATTTTCAAACATAACAAGTATACAGACAAATAAATATCTTCCTATATATACTCTAAGAATCTGTGCGTAACAGATTACCACACCCCCCGGGGAAAAAAATGTTGACATATGTCGATTTTCCTGATAATGATGTGACTTGATAAAGGTGCTATAAAAAGGAATTGGTGATACAGAATTGAGGAATAAGCTCATTTCTTGACAAATAGTTAACTTTCTGAGCTGGAAAGTTAATTGTCCAACCTTTTGCGACAGTAATTTGTCATAACTATAAGTGATTACTATATATATTTGATTAAGTAAGTGAATCACTATGGATGATGATGATATAGATCCTGAGGATATGAGGCCTGTATTGGCTTATTTGTTGGAAGAAAGTAGAGATTTTCAAGAGTTAAAAGGCCCAGAGCTTGAGGAACATGTGATAGACAAATTTTTGGTCAATGCGGCAAAAGCCTTAAAATATTTTGCTGAGGAGAATTTTCACTATACGTAAGATAGTGCGCAACGACATGGCTGATGATCAGAAAAAGGAGTTAGAAGATGAGGAGCAAATAAGAAGGAACAAACGAAGTGCCCTACAGGAAAGGGACAGTTGTGTAAAGAGTACTACTGAAATGAATAGGCTACATGAAACAGTGTCCAGACTAACAAGTGATTTAGATAAATCAAATTCGGAACTTGCTGGTGTGCAGGCAAGTTTGGATTTAGCATTGTTGAAGATAAAGCAATTGGAAGTCCAGATGAAAGATAAGCAAATTGAGGTGGAAAATATTACACAGGAGGTCCAACAAAATAAACAGATTTATGAGAAATTGAAATAAATAAGTTAATTTGAAGGTGATATACAAGGCAAGTTAAAGAAAAGCCTGCTAAAAAGGAAAATTGAAGTTTCTTCCACCTACACTTGTGACTTGCATTAGAATGCCAGGTAGCCCATAATAATGTGCATTGATCTTTCACTCTTACAACAGGTGTGAGTTAATTGAAAGTAATAAACTAATTTCGTTTCACCTCTGCACGTTTTATGTATCAATCAATCAATAATCTTCAGCTCACTAAGGAGCATAGACCTTCAACAAACACATGATATGTTCTCATGTCACGTGCCATCAGCTCAAGTTCTTTCCACGTAGTTTTCATCATTTTTCACTTCTGTCTCCAGCTCTCTTCTCCGTGTGTTTCTTGGTCTACCTCTGCCTCTCTTACACCAGGGGGTTCCAGAACAAGGACTGTCTTGTAATGCTATCAACAGGTTTCCTCAATGTGTGTCCTATCCATCGCCAGCGTCTTCTTCTCATCTCTTGTTGCACTGGCACTTGTCTGGTTTTTTTGTCATCAGTTCCACATTGATGACGTTGTCATGCCATTTCAGTCCTTCTATTCTAAGCAAGCACCCATTTATGAATGTCTGTAGCTTTTTGTTTGTTGTTCTAGTTGTTCTCCTTGTCCCAGAGTCATACAATAGTAGTACTGACGTGACATTTGAGTTGAAGATTCTCATTTTTGTGTTGGACTTGATTTCTCGTGATCTCCATGTATTTCCCACTGCAATAAAATCTCCTCTTGCTTTTTTGTGGGTTTTCGCGAGAGGTCGTTAAGGGGTCCGCGAGAGGTCACTAGGGGTTAAGCGAGAGGTCACTAGGGGTTAAGCGAGAGGTCACTAGGGGTTAAGCGAGAGGTCACTAGGGGTTAAGCGAGAGTTCGTGATTTAAAAAAAAAAAATAACCAAGAGAGATAGTGATTGAAATACAAATTAACATTTTTTAATTTCTTTATTTAACTGCGCGCCAGGCGATGTTAGCGCTGACAATGGTGAGCAATGACTGAACAACCCTTTATGGCAGTGCGCAATAGGACCGTGCTCACTCTTGCACATACCATATTTCATTACCATCTGGTATAGCAGAAATTGGTAATAAGACTTTTAGGCCTACTTAAATAAGGTATACAAAAATCAAGTAGGAAATTTAAAAAAAGGAAAAACTGAAGTTTCTTCAACCTACACTACAGACTTGCATTAGAGTTGCTATCTTTTGTTGAGAGGAACCACGCATAAAGAGCAGGCTAATACGTTGGTCAAAGTAAACAGATCTACAGAAAAAAATCATTCTCTACTCAAAACATTGACAACTTTTAGTGGATTATTACAATTACAACGTACTGATCACTTTGACGTACCGTGTGCTGTAGATATAATAATTGTTACGCAGGGGTTCCCTGAGACCTGAAAATTATTTCAAGGATTCTTCCAGGATAAAAAGATTGAGAAAGGCGGCACTAATCAGTTATCGTTTCTATTTTTTTAACGTGATCATGCAATCGGTCAGTTGAACATACTTGAAACAATTCTTAACCACCATAAAGCAGTTCACCCAACGTAGTAAACAATTAGTTGCTTAACCGATGTCTTACTCAGAAAACGTAAACAACTCAGTCATACTATCCAAAATACTCTCCATTCAGAGCAGAGGTACATTGCACCAGCACAAAAGCTACTGTATGTGTCATGGTGGGGTGAAGGTTGCGCGATGGTGGTTTTATTATGCTGTTGTGGCTGTCTCACTCACATCCCACAGGGGTCGGAGTGGCTCAGACGTATGGCGTCTGCCTCTAATTCTAAAGGTACCGGGTGCGCTCTCAGCACAGGGACTATAATTGATGGACATTTTTTTTCCCAGACCCAGTGGTTCTTAATTATGTCATACTTTGATCTCCAGGGTAGTGAGATCGGATGCCTAGCCTTCTCGGATAAAGGCGAAAAAAATTGGTGCTCCCATGTGCACGTTGTCTTCTTCTTCTTCTTTGATCCATAGCCGCCAACCGCCAAAGCAGTCAGTGGCCATCACGCCTGGTGGCGTCTTGTAGGGCAGCAACAAATTGATTCCACTTTGCTCGGTCGGCGGCCATCCTTCGTACAGTGCCCCAACTCTGGTTCATTCTTTGCATCTCGGCTTCCACAGTTCTCCGCCAAGTTGTTTTTGGTCGGCCTCGCTTTTGCTTTCTCTCGGGGGTCCATAGCATAGCTGTTCTTGTGATGGTATCAGGGTCCCTTCTGAGGACGTGCCCAACCCAACTCCAGCGTCTGCCAGCTATGATGGTATGGATGTCCTCCTGGTTACTCCGAATAAGTAGTTCTTGGTTGCTGATGGTGTTTGGCCAAAGGATTCGGAGAATTTTCCTTAGGCAGATTGTGTGGAAGGAGGACAGTTTCGACATTTCCTTCTCTGTTACTCTCCAGCATTCCACACCATAGAGAAGCACAGAAAGTACACAGCTCTCAAACAGTCTTAATTTGGTGTTTGTGCTTTACTGGGAAGACTTCCAAATGTTGTTGAGACTAGCAAAGGCTGTTCTCGCTTTATTCATTCTGTTGTTAATGTCCTTGCTTGCTCCGCCGTCAGGTGTTACTATGCATCCTAGGTAAGTAAATGTGTCTGTCTGTTCTAACGTCTGGTTCCTTACTGCTATTGGCTCAGGATTGCCCACATTTAGTGTCATGACTTCTGTCTTCTTTAGATTAATATTCAGACCAACCTGCTGGCCATACTTATTCAATATATTCATACTCCTCACATGTAGCAGTCAAGGATTACTGGGACTACTCTGTTCTTTTTATAATGTTTAATGAGACGCACACTGGAACAGTACGTGTATGGTTACAGGAACACATGACGACATAAACAGCATAGTGGTGATCAATGGTGTATCATCTTAAGTTAGCATACATGCTGGATAACCTCATACTGGAACATTTGTAGACAAGCATTCAGAGTTCCATAGTTAATACAACATATATATCAGGTTTGCACTGACAGATCACGTCAGTTTATACATAATGTTCGTAGTGATTCCTAAACAGAATCTCTCTTAGCATGAGTGTAGCTTGTACTCTCGTGGAGATTTCTTCAAATAGCATTTAGTACATATCTTCGGAGTAAATGCTAAATCTCCCATAATAGATCTTTCTTTCATAAATAATGATCTCTGGATCATTATCGGGTAGTAAGGGGACATCCCTGTTCTCTGATGAATGATTGACAATAATTCGGATTCCAAGATGGCTTCCTTGGTCCTTAACATCGCTCACACAACGGTGAGACGACAAAAAAACTTCTAGAAAGATTTCACTTCATAAGGATATCAAAGTTTCCACCAATATCAGCATTATCTGTCCTCATAATTGCTGTGTAGAAACATTCTTAATGCTGCTAAACGATATGTCGTTTTGACATCTGAACACAAGCAGCTTCATCTACGCTTAAACATAACACGTCGTAAGCCTAGGAAAGAAGTTAGTAAAAGTACGTTTACCTTGGCCAAGAATAAATAGCAAGCACAAAACACTATTTTCTGGCGTAATAGAAACAATACTGGGGAACACATAGACTAAAACAGATCCTAGAAGACACAATCTTCTTCCCCATGATAACTTGAGATCACAAAACTCTGGACCGCTTCGACATGGCGTCCCGCCAGACCTCCATAACCGAAGAACAGAAAACACACTCTCTTATCTTCATCCGCTGAGCGTGTAAGAAGAAATAATCCAGCCAAGACACACAAAGATAACATGATATAAGACCGAATCGTCTCAAACAGACAAACAGTAAACCTAGATTCGGACTTTCAATATTCCTGCAAAACCTTAAGCGAGAACAATCTGTTTCCAGCTATAACAGACATAAAATGATATAAATCTAGATTCCTCCGCTTGTTCAATACACGGGAACAAAACAGGAACCGAGCACTCAAAGAATAAAATATACATTTACCATACTGAGTTATTCCCCTTCTTAAAAGTTGTAAGTTCATAAATAAATATCCTTTTATCAAACAGATAGTTACATTTTCATTTGTAATCGTATCAACTGTAATCTGTGCGACATATAAAAAATATGTACGCAACAGACTGCCATCTGTTGTCTGGCTCATCACCCATTCTATGGCTGTCAAAAATAATGTTGTTGATAAGGGTCATCCCTGTCGTACTACTGTTTTCACTTCGAAAGTTATATTACTCAATCCAACACTGCATGTAAAGTTAGAATAGAGGCTTTTTATGATGGAAACAATGCGGCTGGGAATTCCATGCCCACAGTATTTTCCATAGATTGTCCCTGTTTATGCTGTCGAAAACCTTTTCAAAATCAACACAATTAACGTATAGCTGTCTCTGCCATTCGGAGCACTGCTCTATAATGTTCCTGAGGGTGAATATATGATCTGCACATCTTCTGTTCTTTCTAAAGCCCGCTTGTTCTTTCCTCAGTTTATGGTCAACTGCTTTTGAAATTCTCTGGATGATTATCCTGCCTAGTATTTTGCTGGGAACTGAGAGGAGAGTAATTCCTCTCCAGTTGTTGCAGTGTGCAAGGTCACCCTTCTTGGGTAATTTGACAATTATTCCTTTCCTCCACTCTGTTGGTGTTGTCTCAGTTTCCCAGACTTGTGCAAATAGTGGTTCTAATAGTTCTGCTGCTAGTTCAGGGTCTGCCTTGAATGAGCATTTTAAGATTGTTCGTGACCAGGCCGCTTTTTTTCCATTTACTGTGATGAAATCTTCTTTCGTGATATTCTGTTCCTGGAATCCCAAGAATGACTCGCTGATGTCCTTGTATATTGTTGAGATGGTGTTGAATTTCTGGTCGACATCAGCGGTCTCTGTTCTTTCCTGGCTTTTGGTAATCTGATATCGTCTCTTTTCGTCGACCACGAAAGCTTTTCTGGTGAGGGGGTCCTTAAGTTTCGTGATGTTATATCTTTTCTGTTTGACTGCAACTGGTCCAACAGCTCTGAGTTTCACCTTCAGTCTTGCTACTACTAGGTGATGATCACTTCCCACATCTGCGCCTCTTCTTACTTTCACGTCTTGTGCACGTTGTGAACGTTACAAATCCCTCTACAGTTGGAGATCGTAAAGAGTAAGCCACTACGGAGTTTGTGCACTGTGCTGAGATCCTCCTTGTTTGATATAAGGGAGGAGATCGGAGCACTGATGGAGTGGTCCGTGTACAATGAAGATAGTCCTTAAAACCAAACCAAACCACATCCCGCACCATGCACTAAAAAAAATCTTAACTCAGGATCTTTCGACAGGGGTTCTAAAATGTATTGAGACTTTGATCCCTAGCTGCAGCGATGTGATATTAAATTGAGCAAAAATACGAAGCTGAAATGAGAAGAATTTAGCAATAACAATAACACCCAGACAGCATTCTTTGACATTTATATCCTGGGGTATACTTTCCGTATACATGCAGAGCTTCGCACTGTTGACTTGACTCTCCGCGCTACTTGGTTGGAGATGGCGAAAGCCTCGTTTTGGCGAGACGTGTCCCTTCAACCCAGACACAGAGTCCGTCGGTTATATCAGGGCGCATGTCCAAATATAAAATACCGTGTGGTCTGGTTTTTAAGAGTGATTTCTAGTTCTGGCTAAAGCCTTTATTCCTCGAATTTTTACAGGCTTTTCTTTAACTTACTACGTATGTCACTATCTTGTCACCTTCAAATCTTGCAATCGATTTTTCAATCACTTCCAGATGAGCAATAGCTCTGAAACTTAACATAGTTTTGTATTCCCAATGACAATACAATAATCAGTCGTAAAAATAATATAATAAATAAAATTGAAATTAATATTAATTTTTTGTTGTTGTATTGTATCATCATTGAAATGGGTGATAACTGCAAATAATCTAGGTGTATTCTTTCCAACAAGATTGTCTCTCTTGAGAGAAATATTGAAACTTCTTTCTCTCCCTCCCCCCCCCCCCCCCCCCCAACCTTTTCCACACACACACACTATAGCACGTGTGTGCACAGACATACACAACTGACAACTAAAGTTAGTTGCTTATCCTTTAAATAAAAAAAAAATAAAAAAATTAACTTTCCGTGTAATATACTGAATAATGAAATCCGCCTCCTGTGCTCTGGGCTCGTTTATCGCAAACCGATAATGTCATTAGCGGATCGATTACATCTGACTTAAATTTCAAAATAACAACAAAATAACACTAAAAAGAAGAATTAAAAAAAAATTGTTTTTTGAACAAAAGCTTCTAATGCACTAACAATTGCTCTGAAGCTTGGCATAGTTGTGTATTCCCTATGAAAATACAATAATCAGTCGTAAAAATAATAAAATTAAAATTAATATTAATGTATCATCAGTGAAATCTGCCATCACAGGTATCAATACCTTGTAGAGGTATGGAGGCTTGCGTACCCTGATTACCCCCAGAGCTTTGCCAGTGGCAGTTTTACTCCTGGAAGGTTCTACCAATCTGGACAGGTTTGCGCGGGTAGGGGTCGGACTAAAGCAGACACACTGGACCTTGTGACGAGTACGGTGTATGTGGGTGGATGTAGAAGATCGAGCAACAGATATACACCGCCCGGCCTAGCTCACTGTCTAAGGATTAACTCACCAACTCCAACAACCATATCAATCTCCGTGAATATATTATATCACAAAAAAGTCACAATCACGAGTATTCTTCAATCACTCTGATTCTTGGAGTATCTACAGCCACGAAATAGGATACTTCATAAACCCACTGCCCAACTCTGGCCCTCTACTTGCGCACTACTATAGACATCCACCCTTCTCTTCTCTACTCTCTTCGCTGTCTCCTTGTCTACTCTCTACTGATTCAACTCTCTACTGACCCAACACACATCTCTCTCTGACTGACCCCTTTCATTCGTATTCACCAAACACGTGAAAACCTTCCACACTTTACTGAGCTTCATCCAAGCATAACTATAGCTAGCAGCTTGTCTTAATCTCTGCTCAGAACATTGCTTGTAGCTAAAATATTACAACTCAAGCATACCCAACTCACAACAACTCAAATGACTAACTCCTGCTGGAGCATGGGAACATTCATACATGCAGAACACCCTCAAAACACTCCGTGACATCCACCCCTTTCCGCACGTAAAAAACAGGGGTTTTTCACCCAGGAGATTGTAATGGGAGTCATATACATCATCAAAACCAAAATACATCATCAAAGTAAATAATGCTTCCATCCAAAATACACCAACCTACAATAATAGCATACAAATTATTCTAGAGACAATCACATTCAATATCTCTAAAATTAAACAAAATTCATCTTCAAGAGAAATGCATGCATAATCTTCAAAATTCATGTCAAGTCATCAAAATTATACAAATGAAACTACATGTAAACATGCTCAATCAAAATCAGCTCGTCTAGTGTCTTGTCCTCCTAGTAACATCAAACTGTTATAGGGTTAATGTTCATCTGGTCAACTGGCTGCTTGTAACTTGGCAGACCACAGAAAAATGAGCGGCAACCACCTATGACCAATGCCGAAGCATCTGCCATGAGAAAGAAAATTTTGTCTAAATCATAAAGTATCAAACTTGACTCCTAAAAATATTCTTACTTTGATCTAAGTCATTTTGACACTTATCTGTACAAATTACTCTATTAGGCCTTCCTTTCTCAGTTAGTGATGTTAGTTTTAGGCCCCTGTAATTCAAAAATTCTATTACAGTGGCCCCTTCATGCCTCTTATTCATCTCAGCCTTGGTCATAGTCTTCAGGGTACCTGCTCCATTTAGTCTGACGATATCCACGGCCACTACCACAGCTACAACAACAGCTCTCACTACCATAACTCCATCTACAGCGTGCTCTACTGTAAAGAGGGTAACTCTCTCTTCTGTCTTCCTAGCGGATATCTCCTCTGAAACTACATCTGTATACTTCTCCAACTCTTTGTTCACTATAGCTTGGTCTGTTGGAACAAAATCCCCTGCTTATCTCTTGTCCTGTGTATCTGTTTCTAATCCCACTACGACGTTCACTTTGAAAACTACCAGAGTAACCATTACTAATCGTGCGGCTTCCTCTAAAGTGTCTGAAATCTCTGAAGTCATTGGTTTCTCTTCTGTAATGTTTCTCATGTGACATAAGAGCACCACGACCTACTCTGTGATATTTCTCAATTAGCTTTCTGCGCCCTTCTTTCAACCAGTCTGTCTCAGGATATTTGACAGATCCATAACATTCACCTTCTTCTGGCAAAGTAAAGTTCACCTTCGTTTCATTTACTAGACTTTCTGGAATATTCATCTTACGTTCACCCCATTCATTTGCTGATTTGATATGCCTCCGAATGTTAGTTTCTGGTTGACTAAATTGTTTTGGAAGCGATACATCCTGTTGCTGTGGTGAAATTAAATTTAATACTGAAGTATCAGCAAGCAGGAGATTACCAGGTGACATGCTACTCGTAGGAATTACCCTAGATTGACGCTGCAGTAAAATGTCATCAGCTTTTTCCTGCAATCTTGTAGTTCCTCCATAAGTACCGTCTCTATGTTTGTGCTACCATAGTTTGATATCCTCATCAATACACTCTTTGATACAAATGACAGCGACGAAGAGGTCAGGGATAATTATATCAACAACTGCAAAAAGAAATGGAAGACACATCTAGATGCGATCTTATCGTAGTAATGGGAGACTTCAATGCGAAAGTTGGAACACACAATACATATAATGAAAGAGTAATGGCGAAATACGGCAGCGGAACAGCAAACGAAAATGGGGATAGATTAATAAGTTTCTGTAGCATTAACAACCTGGTCATTGGATGAACACTTTTCCCACACAAAGAAATTCACAAATTGCATGAAAATCACCAAATGGCGGGGACAGAAACCAGATAGATACATGATGATTAATGGTAGATGGAGACATGCATTACAAGATGTGAAGGTAAGAAGAGGTGCAGATGTGGGAAGTGACCACCATTTAGTAGTAGCAAAACTGAAGGTGAAAATAAGAACTGCCGGACCAACTGTAACTACACAGAAAAGGTTTGACATCAGCAAAATGAAGGGAACCCCTTACCAGAAAAGCTTTTGCGGTTGATATAAAGAAACTATATCAAATTGCCAAAAGTCAGGAAAAGACATCATCATCATTATGTGACGTACTTTTTCCAGAACGTTGTTTCCATTACAGCTGCTCTGAACGCATCACGATTCTGGACAAGTCGACCTGCATCAGCCAAAGACAAGTTCAGACTCTTTGTGATGTCCTGGGTCCACCGTCGTCTAGGTCGACCCCTTCCCCTTTTTCCCGGGACCATGCCTTCCATCACTATTTTTTCCAGACTATTATGTCTTTTTATATGGCCGAAAAATATCAGCTTTCTTTTTGCGATGGTATTTAGTAGCCAATTTTCCGCTACGTTTAGTGAGTGCAGTACTTCTCTGTTGGTCTTTTTTTTCCGTCCAGGGTATTCTCAACATCCTTCTGTATCATTTCATTTCGAATGATGTAACCTTTTTTTGCAACTGTTCCTAATAGGGAGGCAGCTTTTAGATAGGTAGAAGCCGACGCCACTGACCTCCTCTCTCTTTGCCTGAGTATATGAACGTTCCTCCTGATAGAATCGAAAAGTGTCCTTGGCCCGACCAACTGTGCGATGATACAGACCAGAAATTCAACACCGTTTCAACAATATATACGGAAAGCAGCACATCATGCTTGGGATTCCAGGAAAGGAAGAAGCAAGACTGGATAACACCAGAAACATTAAACACCATAGCGATGAGAAAGGAAATTAAAAGAAAAAAAACAGAAGCGAAGTCCCCCAAGTTAAAGCAACTGTATTGCGAACAGTACAGTCTGCTGGACAAGGAAGTTAAACGCCAAACCCGAGCCAACAAAAGGAATTTCCTAGACGATCTTGCAAGACAGGCAGAAGAGGCAGCACTGAGAAATGAACAAATCACAGTATACAAAATAACCAAAATCATCAGCGGAAAACGAGGTGCAAACAATATTACATAATTATTAATAGATGAGCAAGGAAATCTCATCACGACAGCAAAGGGACAGGAAACAAGATGGGCAGAGCATTTCAGAGAAACTCTGAAAAAGGTACCACCAAAGACACAGTTGAATGTTCCTGAGGCTGAAAACGATCTGGATAATAATACAGACATTGCACCGATGGAAGAAATCATCACGGCAATCAAAGGGTTAAAGAATGGAAAAGCTCCTGGCCACGATAACGTAAATGCAGAGCAATTTAAGATAGACCCTGAGCTAGCAGCAGAAGTACTGGAACCACTATTTGCACTAGTCTGGAAAACAGGAACGACACCAACGGAGTGGAACAAAGGAATAATTGTCAAATTGCCCAAGAAAGGAGATCTTGCAGGTTGCAATATTTGGAGAAGAATCACTCTTCTCTCAGTTTCCAGCAAAATATTAGGCAGAATAATTATACAGAGAATTTCAAAAGCAGTAGACCACAAACTGAAGAAAGAACAAGCAGGCTTTAGAAAGAACAGAAGATGTGCAGATCATATATTAACCTTCAGGAACATTATAGAGTAGTGCTCAGAATGGCAAAGACAGCTGTACATTCATCATCATCTCAGCCCGTAACCCGTCATGGGTCGTAGGGGTGCCATGGTGGAAGCATCAGCAGACAGGGTCCTCCACTGCTCTCTATCCTCAGCAATGCGTACAAGTGTGGAAAAACCGTGTCCTGCCCATTCTTTGATGTTATCAGCTGTAGCGGAAGGTTTTATATGTGTGAGATGATAGTGCTAGAGTAGAAATAGTATTCTCTCCAGAATGTGTGAGGTCCCAGTGACAGAGAAGTACACTGGTATCACTCGATAGTCACGGCTGTGAAAGTATCTGGACTGAAAATATTCAGAGAACAGTCAGACCTTACTGCGCCACCTCCGCTATGTGACCACCTGTGATATTAATAAACATTCAACCAAACTCACTATCAACTATATTGAATGAATAAAGCTGGTGAATACAATTTATATCCTCTTTATTTACATCTATCTAATTGTGGTGATTGTGTGTGACTGGTGATACAAAAGTTATATTTATACAAAACCAAATTGGCGAATTCAATTACAGTTTTTGCAAGTTAAACTAAAATGTCATTTCTTTAGACTCTTCCAATTAGTTGGGTAATAGACTTCTTCACTGTCTTATTCACTTTATAACTTTCACTAATTTATCACGCAAATTGTCATCACAAAACTCTGCTTGACAATTATCACTTCTTGGTTGCACGATTGTCACAAATATCACTCATCTGTTAGGTTAATCAGTGTTCATATGAGATGTACAGCTTCAGTAGGTCTTGCTTCTACCAATCCAGACACTGCCGGGGCGATTCGCATTGATCATCGAGCAATTCTTGATCATTGACCTCTGACTTTTTGTTGACAAGTATGAACCTGCAGATAATTGTAGGATATGTGGCTATTTGTGGATAACAATTACCACATTCCTATTGTAGGTGAGATGAATTTGTTTTCAGATGTATGCGTGAAAATGCATGATTATGGATCATTGACAAGACAGGTGTCTACTGTGGAACATTTTATAAAATCAAATAATACAAAATAATATGTACACACATATATGGTATGAGGTTATAGTATCCCCCTGCCTGACACGTTAGCTCTGTAAAGTGCAGTAACTTGAAAAACAGATTGAATAAGCTTTGATAATGAATTGTTGGTAGCCCTGAAAAGAATTGTTATTAGTCCTGAAAAAGGATTGTGCTAGCCTTGATACGGACTCAGTCATGGTGGTTATATTTCGGGTTCCAATCTTCAACAATCATACCAAGTAATCAATTAATATACATGATACTTTCATAACATATAGATTAAACACAATCTTGAAATAAAGATTAAACAAATCCTGAAATAAAGTTGTAATTACTGTATTATTTTACATAGTAACTTTACATACCCTCGCAGGATCTAATTAAGATCAGTAAAGACTGGCTTTAGTGGAGTAACAGAACTGCCTGGCTGCAAATAACAAGATATTGGCCTCTGCACGTTCCTCTCTCTCCAGCCGTTGTCCTTCTGTCTTGCTTCGCTGTACAAGTGCATTTGAAATCATTTCCGTCCGCCCTTTATATATGCAGCTACCGGACGTACAGGAAACAAGGCTCGCAACTCCAGCAAACTTCCCAAAAAAAGTTGTAACTTCGGGGGGTTTGTGCTAGAGGTGTTTCAAACCTTGGTCTCGTGCATTTCACCTTTCCCAGTTCAAGCCTTTGGAGTTATATATATTTCCGTTCTCCATGAGTTGACCTTTATATCCATATGTTGTTTTCCCATATCTGTCGTGTTAACGATTTTATATTGAATTATAAATAGGAAAAACACAGCATTTCTCAATGCACGGACACTATTCTTGCGAAATTCTTCACAACTACTTACTCCCTTCTGATTTCCTTGTACCTATACATAAATGAAGATATTCCCGTCAAAATGAGACCATTCTCATCCTTGTCTGTCATTCCGTTCTCCTTCCCGATGTCTAATTCTAACCATGATTTTCGGACGATTTATTCTTCCTTATACACTCGCCGAAGTCATTCTATCTGACCGTGGGAAACCCCTTCTCTGATTGGCTGCCCTAGATACACACAGGAAAATACCCCTGCATTCCTTTGTTCAGGTCAGCACACTGGTGTCCCACTTTTCGGTCTTCAAACATTTAACTAGGCAATGCGTAACATGCGACAGAGCCTCCCTCTCTTTTAAGCTGTAGATTTCTACAGCTAACAACTGTAAGCTTTGCCGTAGTTAATGTTCTTCTTACTCTCGTTCTATCTCAGTTGGGTGTCGACTAAGAAAAACTGGTCCTACATTTTGTTTTCATGGATATAGATTTATCCTTCGCTATCTCTCTTTTCCCAGTTCGGCTTTTCATCCAGGCCCTTACCGCTGGTGAAATGGGGTCGGTAGGTTTCCCTTGAAGTTTACCGCCCTCTTTTCGTTGATAGTTGGTTGCGGTTTTCCCTCGCAAATTCGTAGGTGTTTGATTTTGGCTACGTGTTTTGTTCTTTTCTTCCAGTTCGTGGGTTTCAGACTGCAATTCACCCTGTGTGGGCTGTTTCTTTTCCCTCCAGTGCAAATCTCGGGAGTACCCATGATGGCTGGTTTGCTTGTAGACTTTTGAAGACTCTTCCGCCGACTTTCTGAATCTACATGAGTGCACTCTGGACAGGAATTTACATACCGATTGATGTCTTCCGTAATACCTGGCCAGTAGTACTGGGTGGCTATTCTTTGTTTTGTGGCACCATTACCCAGGTGTTCACTCAAAGATATTATGTGCCCCCCAGCCTATAACCTTATTTCTATAGGTGGATGGTACAACAATTTGACCATGACTTTTCGTCCCTCTGCCAGCTTTCCTGTGCAAGAGTCCATGTTCCATATAGAAATGTCCTTTGATTGGATTGTTATGTGTTTTTGACAGTTTGCCAAAACAAGGCTTCAATGTGCTGTCTGCTACTTGAGCCTTTTTCATCTCAATCAAATCAAAATTTTAATTTTGGTGTCCCTCTCTATGTTCCTGGAGTCAGACCTGGTCTGGATTTCTGCCATAACCATAGGTTTTACCGGGTTTCCCAAGAAAACATATCTACGCCCCAACATCAGGGGGTAAAAGGGATCATCTAACACTGCTGCATTTATCTCCCCTTCCACATAGCGACAACTGACATAAATCTTTGCTATGGGTAAAGTGAGGGGTAATGCTCCTTTTAGTGGCCCTTGAATATCTACTGTTTCTGTGGTGATTGGGTCAGGCCGCACCAGAGATGCACACACGACGGCATCATAGGAAAAACCGGTGCCATACATCCTGTGACTTGTTTGCCATTCACAGTCACTATCTCCTGTGTAGGTGGGTGATGGAGGCTATTCTGAATCACCGTCAGTTCCTTCCTATCAGAAGTCCTCACCTGTAAGCATGCAGCATGATGAAGAGGTTTTTTCCTCCCACATTTATCAGTGTGTTGTGGTTGTTCATTTTGCAGAACTTACACCATTTTTCTTCCCATCGTGAGGGTTTATTGTTATATCCTGGAGGGTTCTTGTCTTTGTAGTCATATCTTTGGTTGTTCTTGGTTGTATTGTCCTTTTGTTCAAACTCGTTTTGGTTTTGTGGTGACTTGAAACTATCTCCCTGCTTCCTCTTGTTTCCTTGAGTCAGGGGGTGAGCCAGTTTGTGACTTTCTGCATAGATGATTATTTCATCTAATCTCTCTCTTTTATGTTCTACTAGGAATGTCTTCGTCTCAGGAGACATGGACTCCAGGAGTTGTTCTATCAACATCATCTCCTTGATCCCTTCAAAATCCTGATTGAAGTTTCCTAACTGACACCACCTCAGCAAGTAACTTTCCAACCTTGCTGAGAACTGCTGATATGTTTCTCCTGTCTGGAGCATAGCAGTTCTAAATCGCCTTCTATAAGCTTCTGCGTTTTGTTCGTAACGCACCAACAATGCTTGTTTCAAGGCTTCATAGTTTTCCTGATCTTCTTTTTGCATCTTCAAGTAGACATTATAAGATACACCTCTCAATCCCTGTGACAACTTCAAATTCCACTTTTCTTTTTTCTAGGCCATAAGTAGTGGCCAATCGTTCATATCTATCAAGGTAATCCTCTATTCCCTCTTCTTTCTCCACAAATGGGTCCAAGTGGAAGTTCATAGCTCCATTGGAGGTGCTTTGGCTGGCGCTGGTATCCGAATGAGATGACCTACTACCATTAGTAGTAGCCACTGCCTGTATTTCAAGCTCTTTTAATCTCAGTTCATGGTCTCTATCAGCTTGTAGCTTCCTTTCCTCAGCTGTTAATCTTCTTTCTTCAGCCTCCAATTTCTTGGCTTGAGCCTCAACTTCCAACAGCAGCCTCTTTTCTTCAGCTTCCATTCTTTTGGCTTCTCTCTCAGCTTCTAGTCTTTTGGCTTCTCTCTCAGCTTCTGCTTGCAGCTTCCTTTCCTCTCTATCCATATGTTTGTCCACTTCAGTTGTGACATACTGGACGAGAGCATCACCTGTCAAGCCCAGCTCTTTTCCCATTTGCATGATCGCAGTTCTGAACTTCACTAAGTCAGCCATTATATTAAGTTAAGTAGGGTATGAAAACTTACCTAAACTTACTTAAAATAATTATCAAATGGACAACACAATTAATCGTGCAACCTTGTGATAGTCAATATTTACTGAGTACTCTAAGGTACTGTTACTGAGAAAAAAAATCTATTCTAGAATTTCAAAAAAAAAAATTTTTTTTTTTTTTTTTTTTTTCTCTATTGGTGGCTCAAGGTAGACTAAAGATAGGTGTTGTAGATAGAGGATGGCTCAGGATATACGAGAATATCCCGCGATCGAGCCCCCACTGTAGCGGAAGGTTTTATATGTGTGAGATGATAGTGCTAGAGTAGAAATAGTATTCTCTCCAGAATGTGTGAGGTCCCAGTGACAGAGAAGTACACTGGTATCACTCGATAGTCACGGCTGTGAAAGTATCTGGACTGAAAATATTCAGAGAACAGTCAGACCTTACTGCGCCACCTCCGCTATGTGACCACCTGTGATATTAATAAAATTCAACCAAACTCACTATCAAACTATATTGAATGAATAAAGCTGGTGAATACAATTTATATCCTCTTTATTTACATCTATCTAATTGTGGTGATTGTGTGTGACTGGTGATACAAAAGTTATATTTATACAAAACCAAATTGGCGAATTCAATTACAGTTTTTGCAAGTTAAACTAAAATGTCATTTCTTTAGATTCTTCCAATTAGTTGGGTAATAGACTTCTTCACTGTCTTATTCACTTTATAACTTTCACTAGTTTATCACGCAAATTGTCATCACAAAAACTCTGCTTGACAATTATCACTTCTTGGTTGCACGATTGTCACAAATATCACTCATCTGTTAGGTTAATCAGTGTTCATATGAGATGTACAGCTTCAGTAGGTCTTGCTTCTACCAATCCAGACACTGCCGGGGCGATTCGCATTGATCATCGAGCAATTCTTGATCATTGACCTCTGACTTTTTGTTGACAAGTATGAACCTGCAGATAATTGTAGGATATGTGGCTATTTGTGGATAACAATTACCACATTCCTATTGTAGGTGAGATGAATTTGTTTTCAGATGTATGCGTGAAAATGCATGATTATGGATCAGTGACAAGACAGGTGTCTACTGTGGAACATTTTATAAAATCAAATAATACAAAATAATATGTACACACATATATGGTATGAGGTTATAGTATCCCCCTGCCTGACACGTTAGCTCTGTAAAGTGCAGTAACTTGAAAACAGATTGAATAAGCTTTGATAATGATTGTTGGTAGTCCTGAAAAGAATTGTTATTAGTCCTGAAAAGGATTGTGCTAGCCCTGATACGGACTCAGTCATGGTGGTTATATTTCGGGTTCCAGTCTTCAACAATCATACCAAGTAATCAATTAATATACATGATACTTTCATAACATATAGATTAAACAAATCTTGAAATAAAGATTAAACAAATCCTGAAATAAAGTTGTAATTACTGTATTATTTTACATAGTAACTTTACATACCCTCGCAGGATCTAATTAAGATCAGTAAAGACTGGCTTTAGTGGAGTAACAGAACTGCCTGGCTGCAAATAACAAGATATTGGCCTCTGCACGTTCCTCTCTCTCCAGCCGTTGTCCTTCTGTCTTGCTTCGCTGTACAAGTGCATTTGAAATCATTTCCGTCCGCCCTTATATATGCAGCTACCGGACGTACAGGAAACAAGGCTCGCAACTCCAGCAAACTTCCCAAAAAAGTTGTAACTTCGGGGGGTTTGTGCTAGAGGTGTTTCAAACCTTGGTCTCGTGCATTTCACCTTTCCCAGTTCAAGCCTTTGGAGTTATATATTTCCGTTCTCCATGAGTTGACCTTTATATCCATATGTTGTTTTCCCATATCTGTCGTGTTAACGATTTTATATTGAATTATAAATAGGAAAAACACAGCATTTCTCAATGCACGGACACTATTCTTGCGAAATTCTTCACAACTACTTACTCCCTTCTGATTTCCTTGTACCTATACATAAATGAAGATATTCCCGTCAAAATGAGACCATTCTCATCCTTGTCTGTCATTCCGTTCTCCTTCCCGATGTCTAATTCTAACCATGATTTCGGACGATTATTCTTCCTTATACACTCGCCGAAGTCATTCTATCTGACCGTGGGAAACCCCTTCTCTGATTGGCTGCCCTAGATACACACAGGAAAATACCCCTGCATTCCTTTGTTCAGGTCAGCACACTGGTGTCCCACTTTTCGGTCTTCAAACATTTAACTAGGCAATGCGTAACATGCGACATCAGCCCAGGATTTTCTTTGCCTTCCTCTTCTCCGTTTACCTTCGACTGTCCCCTGAAGGATCGTTTTCGAAAGGGAGTCATGACGAGTTACATGCCCAAACCAGGCAAGCTTTCGATGTTTCACTATTGACAAAAGTGGTTCTTGGTGGCCTGCATAGGTGTTTATCTTCTCTCTAACATAGACATTTGTTTTGTGCTCTTTATAGCAAATGCGCAAAATTCTTCTATAACATTTATGCTCGAAAGCCTGAATCCTTCGCTCCGTATCTGCAGTGAGTGTCCAGCTCTCACACCCATACAAGAGAATAGATAATACAAGTGATTTGTATAATTTGATCTTCACAGGAAAACTGATGTTACTTTTCCAGATCACATTCAACTTTGTCATGGCAGCTGAGGCCATCTCAAGTCTTGTCTTGATTTCTTTACTTGATCTTCCATCACTACATATAGTGGACCCGAGATATTTAAAGGTGTTAACTTCTTCTAACGTTTGCCCATTTAACGTAATGTTGGTCGGAACATGTTTCTTATGGCTATTCACCAATATCTGTACATTAATTTCGTTGATTTTGAACATGCTTATTACAGTATACATATGGACAGTCTATGGAAAATACTGAGGGCTTATGGAATTCCAAGCTGCATAGTGTCAGTCATAAAAAGCATCTATGTCAACTTTACGTGTAGCGTAGGGCAGAGCAACCTAACCTTTGAGGTGAAGAGTACGACAGGGATGCCCGTTATCAACTACTCTATTTTTAACAGTCATAGACTGGGTAATGCGCCAGACAACAGAGGGCAGTCCAAAAAGAATAAGATGGACTACGTTTTCTACATTGGAAGATCTGGAATATGCAGATGATATTGCACTACTAGCTCATTCACATCAACACCTGCAGGAAAAAACGGATAGACTTAATAAGTATAGCCAGCAGGTTGGCCTGAACATCAATCTAAAGAAAACAGAGGTCATGACACTCAATGTGAGCGACCCTGAGCCCATATGGTAAGGAATCAACAACTGGAACAGACAGTTACTTCACATACCTAGGATGCATAGTAACACCAGATGGCGGAGCAAGCAAAGACATCAACAACACAATGAACAAAGCAAGAACAGCCTGTTTTATTCTAAACAACACCTGGAAGTCCTCTCAGTACAGCACAAGGACAAAATTAAGATTATATCAGAGCTGTGCGCTTTCTGTGCTTCTCGATGCTGGAGAGTTACAGAGAAGGAAATGTCGAAATTGTCCTCTTTTCACACAACATGCCTAAGAAAAATTCTCCGAATCTTTTGGCCAAATACCATCACCAACCAAGATCTGCTTACTCGGAGCACGCAAGAGGACATGCACACCATCATAGCTGGCAGACGCTGGAGTTGGGTTGGCCATGTCCTCAGAAGAGACCCCGATGTCATCACAAGAACAGCTATGGTATGGGCCCCTGAAGGAAAACGAAAGAGAGGCCGACCAAAAACAACTTGGCGGAGGACTGTGGAGGATGAGCTGCAAAAAATGAGCCAGAGTTGGGGCACTGTACGAAGGATGGCCACGCACCAAGCAAAGTGGAATCAATTTGTTGCTTCCCTATAAGACGCCACCATGCTTGATGGCCACGGACTGCTTTGATGGTCGGCGGCTAAGGATCAAAGAAGAAGCAGAAAAATATCAGTGAAATAGGCGATAACTGCAAATAATATAGGTGTATTCTTTCCAACAAGGTTGTCTCTCTTGAGAGAAATATTGAAACTTCTCCCCCCCTCCACACGCGCGTGCACAGACATACGCACAACCGATAACTGCATTTAAAAAAATGTAATTTACAACTCTTATCATAATTAAAATTAAAATAAAACCAAAAAAAAAAAAAAAAAAAAAATTAACTGTCCGTGTAGTATACTGAATAATGAAATCCGTGTGACGGTACTGCCTCCCCTGCTTTGCAGTAGTGGCCCAACCATGGCCAAAACTCAAGAGTATCTAATATGGGCTTCAAAGGTATCTACCATTGCGCAAGTTTACTCTTGGCAGAGATGTAGATAGAAGGGTGATGACACTTCTATTACAAAGGGAGTATTCACAAGATATTCAGAATAAGCGAGAACACTGCTTTGGCTGAGTATGTTAAATCTGTAATTCTGCCGACGCTTTTGTGAAGGATTTAAGCACTTATTACTTTCAGCTCGTTTAAGCCCCCACCCTGATTTAGTCAGTGGAATTCTATTATTCTAAAATAGCTCTGTATAGAATGTGTGTAGTAATTTGACTGAGACAAACATGCAGTAACTTTAAAATGATTAAATCGAAGTTAAATTTGTAACATTACAAACATCAAAATGTAATAATCACTTTAGGTTTTAACAGTTGGAAATAATTTGAATAGTTATGGATCAAGAAACGTTATCATCACAGTCTTTATGGAATGTGAGATATTACAAGAAGTTCAAGTGGCAGCATAGATTTGAACTTAACTACCAATGAATGTTCTGCTCCTTCTTATGGGTTGGTTCTTTTCACTCTGCTCACGCTCGTCCTGGTCAAGGTTGTCGGGGGTAGCTCGTTTCCCAGAAATGTCAAGGAGAGTCTACCACGTGGGTCCTTCGTCTTAAAGCTTAGGCTACGGTTCCCTTCTTGTTCCGGAGATAGACGTTCTGCTGGTACCACCAATACACAAATCCTGACTCACAGACTTTTTGCTCAGATGAATAAAAGGGACTTGAATCGGCCTCTTACAGGCGTCTGGGGTGTCGTTAATTTTAACTTCAATTCCCTCTGACTCCGTGTCTTTCTTCAGTTTCTTAGTCCCGGTGTTCCTTATTAAAAGGTAGAGATTTCTTGTGCTTTGTAAGTCTTATTTGGTTCTCCAATAAAAGGTCCGGTTAAAAAAAGGAATTATGATTCTAATCTTCACTCTGGAGAGGTCTGATGTTGTCTTGGCGAGCGTGAAATTTACAGTTAAATAAAACTGCGAAATGGTCAGACTATATTCCTATCTTCCCACGCATTGTATTTATGAATCTAATCAGAAAAATCCAATAATTACAAACCACGCAGATAGGGTGTGATATTTTCAAAATAGTCCCACGTGAAATAATGTGCGGGCCTGCAAAGGTCACGTATTACCATATATGGACATCTGATGCCTTGCATACACTCTCACAGGCAGATCGGTAGACACACATGACAACATGGGTAAGCTGTAATACTTATTACTTTATTAAAAAGTAATGTTGGTGTATCAAGGATGACCCGGAAGCGCTTATGTCACACTTGTCTGCCCTATGTGTCATACAGACAGTAATCTCGTTATCTGTCGTATGAGGACGCAAAAACTCCGTGTCTGCCCATCTGGGTTACCAAACGAGTCGTCTTATCAGCGGTTCAATCTAAACACGTCAGCGACTATCTTATCTCAGTTGCTCACCGCAAGCCAGGATGACCGGGTAACGAACAGGTGACATCACAGAGAGGAGTGTCGAATGATTTGATAAAATCAAATATCTGCTACTTAGCAGAAAAATAACGAAGATAGAAAGAAAGAAAAAAAGTGCGATACTTGAGAGCACATATTAAAAATCAGTATTAAAAATGTACTGATACTGCCGGAGAGAAACAATGATCGAATAGGGGCCACCCCGTTTTGTCACAATACGCCTCCTGTGCTCTAGGCTCGTTTATTGCAAACTGATAATGTCATTAGCGGATCGATTACATTTGACTTAAATTTAAACACAACAACAAAATAACACTAAAAAGAAGACAATAAAAAATATAAAAAACATATTTTAAACACAGGCTTTTAATGCACTAAAAAGCCACAAATAATTTTTCAAGGAATTTATTGCTTACAGTCAAAAAATGTAACATCAAATTGACAAAAAGCCTGGGGAGCTGATTCTACATGAAATTAACTTCTGCTTTATACTTCATTACACACTTATGGATAAAATATATGATAAGCGCTTAAGCGCCCCACGCTTTTCTGAGGTTTGGATCTGGCTTTTGTGGGTTGTAGTCATTGCCAATGACTCGCATCCATACGTCAAGACTGGGACATAGGTGGAGCGATATACAGCCATCTTAGTCTTCTTACCAACTTCTCTTTTGCTGAGGAATCCTCGATTTATGGCTTGAAAAAGTCTCCCAGCTGCTGCTCTTCGTGTAGCCCACTCTTCTTTGATGCCTCCCTTCCGGTCTATGACAGCTCCAAGGTATTTAAAGTGGTCGACCTGCTCCAGGACTTGTTCTCCCGGCTTAATCTGATGTCTTCTTTCCTCTCGTGATATCACCATAGTTTTTGTTTTCGAACTGCTTATGATCATCCCTCTCTTCCCCAGCTCTTCTTTCCAGACTTGAAGGTTGGATTGAAGATGTGCCTCTGATTCAGCAATAAGAGCAACATCATCAGCAAATGCCAGCTCCGAAATACAGACCTGTCTAATCTTCCAGTACCCCACTGAATACTTTCTTGTTCTCTCCTTACATGCCTTGATGATATCGTCCATGAGGAGTATGAAAAGATAAGGTGACAGGATATCACCTTGTCTTACACCAATGGTGGTCCTGAATTCTTCCGACTTATGGTTTGCCGTCCTCGCATAATTTCGGCAAGACTTGTAAAAGCTCTGTATAGCATGAATCAGAGGTGTTGGAATTTTCTTCCTTGCCAAACAGTCCCAGAGTTTGTTCCAGGGGACCTTGTTAAATGCCTTTTCCAGATCTAAGAAGCAAAGATGGATCTCACTCTTATTCTCAGGAGCCTTTTCTCTCAACTTTCTGAGTGTGAAAAATGGTCTTGAGTACTTCGATTCGTATTGTATGTAATAATATTAAACAACTAGAAGGTCTATGATTTTTAACTGTTGTTTTTTTTAATGTCAGTAGCACGCGTGGCTTTTTTAAAAAAATGTCCAACCTCATTTTATCCATTTTAATTTATTCACGTGTTTTGGGCGTGTGATATTTTAAGTAATACAGAACTATTTGAAAGTTTTCATCCTTACCTAGACTTTTGTGTGTTCTCTTTAAAGTTTTTTCAACACTCATAGATTTTATTGTTCAGCGTGGCGCAGGACAAATGGCTTAAAAAAATAAAAAAAGGCAACGATCTCATGACACCGTTTATTTTTTTGTCATTTTAGGCAACGTGTGTATCACATGGAAGCTATCTTGTTGAAATCGAGAGCTTACGAGAGAACTCATGGATAGTGTCCACGCTCAAATCAAAGAAACGTAAGTGTTGATTATTTTATTACAGAAGAAACTTAAGAAAGACACGGAGTCAGAGGGAATTGAAGTTAAAATTAACGACACCCCAGACGCATGTAAGAGGCCGATTCAAGTCTCTTTTATTCATCTGAGCAAAAAGTCTGTGAGTCAGGATTGGCGTATTGGTGGTACCAGCAGAACGTCTATCTCCGGAACAAGAAGGGAACCGTAGCCTAAGCTTTAAGACGAAGGACCCAGGTGGTAGACTCTCCTTGACATTTCTGAGAAACGAGCTACCCCGGACAACCTTGACCAGGACGAGCGTGAGCAGAGTGAAAAGAACCAACCCATAAGAAGGAGCAGTACCGTCAATATCTGATTACATTGTCGCATAATTACATTACTTACATTTAAAAATTGGTACCCGACTCTGCTCTTGAGTTAGCAAATTCAAAGGCAGCGAGGAAGGAAATTAGTCAGCCCCCATATTCTGTCGCCTATGGATGTAACATTTTGGACAGTCACGTGAATTTTCAAACGTTTGTACTGCTACATCAGTATATATATATATATATATATATATATATATATATATATATATATATATATATATATATATATATATATATATATATATATATATATATATATATATATATATATATATATATATATATATATATATATATATCATCATCATCATGTGACGTATTCTTTCCAGAACGTTGTCTCCATTACAGCTGCTCTGAACGCATCACGATTCTGGGCAAGTCGACCTGCATCAGCCGAAGACAAGTTCAGACTCTCTGTGATGTCCTGGGTCCACCGTCGTCTAGGTCGACCCCTTCCCCTTTTTCCAGGGACCATGCCTTCCATCACTGTTTTTTCCAGACTATTATGTCTTTTTATATGACCAAAAAATTTCAGCTTCCTTATTGCGATGGTATTTAGGAGAGGTTTTTCATCTGTATTAGCTTATGTGAAGCAATTGCAAGTCTTCTTTTAATTTCTACTGCACAGTCGCCAGAGCTGTTAATGATTGATCCTAAGTATTCGAATTCATTGACACTTTCCAGTTCTTCGTTATCAATTTCAATTTCTGGTTTGGTCTTTACTTTGTCTGTTGTCAATACTTTGGTCTTCTTGGTGTTTAGGTATAGATTCTGGGCCTCGCTGTGTTTTTTGGTGGACAGAAGTAATTGTTCAAGTCCTTTTGGGTTGGTCGATAGGAGGACTGTGTCGTCAGCATATCTGATTTCCGGGATCTGGTACCCGCCGATGTTAAATGAGTCAAACTCTGTGTGTTCTTGGTCATCTCTTACGTTTCTCATGATATTCTCGGCATAAATGTTAAACAGGTAAGGGGAAAGGGTCCAGCCTTGTCTTACTCCTTTCTGTACTTCAAACCATTCTGATGTTTCCCCCTCTATTCTTACGGCTGCCTGTTGTTCTTGGTACAGCAGTGCGATGAGTTGTATAAGGTGGTTTGGAAATCCCATATTTTTCATAATAGCCCATAACTGCTGATGTTGTTAAATTTTCCACTTGTTTATTAACGTATCACAGATATCATGATATCACAAACTCACCTAAATACTGAGACAATCAAATCTGCAACACAGCAAAGTTGGTTCTATTTAAACATGAAGATATCTGATTCTGCCAGCGAAAAGTGCATTTGGAAACACCTTAACAGTGGACACTCACCCTTATTAAACTGGTAAACACTATTTAGCGCTGGATGTCACCTTCCAAAAGATACTGATTAAATCTTAGTGGGCTGAGCACCTATTTCTTGATGTCAGTTTCTTTTTCTTCGAGGTTGACCGAGTGGACAATTAGCGTTTCGTAATCCTTCACACCCGCTTTCGAAGCAGACGCTTACGTTAGAATTTATCAGTGATGGTTACCTGAGCTCAGGATTTCAAACAATGATGAAACAATTTGGACGTTATCTATCTTTCCTGTCTCGTCCACACCTCAGTGATGTTGTCATTCCAATTCACATCATTTATTCTCCACTAACACTGCTATATACGCAGTATTTGAACAGAATAATGCAATTAGTTACAAAATACTCCCTGAGTCCACTTGACAAACTTGTCGTACCACGTGGTACGTGTACCCTAGGTTGAAAACCTCTTCTGTAAGGTGTATGAGAAACTGGGATGAGCGAAATTAGGGAGGAGTGGTGTGTTAGGGTGTGACGGTGTTGCATCCCCTGCTATGCAGTAGTGGTCCAATAGTGGCCAAAACTCAATAGTATTTACTTTGGGCCTTCAAAGGTGTCTACCTTTGCACAAGATTACTCCAGACAGAGATGTAGATAGAAGGGTAATGACACTTCTATCACACAGGGAGTCTTCACAAGATATTCAGATAAGCGAAAACAATGCTGCTTTGGCTGAGCATGTTATTTCTAGAATCTACCGACCACTTTTGTGAAGAATTAAGCAATGATTAATTTCAACTCGTTAAGCCCCCACCTCTGATTTACTCAGTGGAATACTTATTATTCTGGTATGCTCTGTTTAGAGTGTGTGTAGTAAATTGACTGAGACAAACATTCAGTACATTTAAAAGGATTAAATCAAAGTTAAATTTGTAAAATTAAAACAAACAAAAGTTTAATAATCACTTAAGTTTTAACAGTTTGAAAATCATTGAATAGTTTTGAAGAAAAGTTTCATCATTGATTGATAGTAGAGTCAATGAAAAAAACAATTCACGTTGACCGTGTATATTTTGCACTTAGCTGCCAATAGTAGTTTCTGCTCCCGTCGATGGGTTCTTTTTACACTGCTCATGCTCGCCGCTTGTCAAGGTTGTCGTGTGTAGCTCGTTTCCCAGAAATGTCAAGGAGAGTCTACAAAGTTGGTCCCTCGTCTTAAAGCTTAGGCCACTTGTCCCTTCTTGTTCCAGAGATAGTACTTTCTGCTGGTACCACCAATAACTATAATAAAGAATAGATACGAAACGCTCTCCTGAGTATTGCGTTTACCGACACATACTTATGTGTCCCCTTTCCTTTATTCTACCATCACATTTATCTCAGAATTTACCATTGATGAGAATTAAATTTAATCCCTCTAGATCAGAGGTGGCCAAACTACGGCCCGCGGGCCAGATCCGGCCCGCCAACCAGTTTTGACCGGCCCGCCAACCTGTTTTGGCCGGCCTCTTATTGTTGATTGAAAATTACTGTATACTCCGACCACTGTGCTAAAAAAAATATTACAAAATAGCACGCACAGGCACCAGAAACAAAACCAAAAAGACTTAAAATGTACGATTAACATCTCTCCACCTCCCACAACACCACCAACTCTTTCTCTCTCTATCATACCAATTGAGCTCTACTAGTTAGTGCCGACAAAACGGAAATGATAACGTCAAATCTCTGATCGTGCACGTGGACAGGCGAATACAGTGTCAGTACCTACTTTGATAATGAGAAACTGAAAGCAATGACAGATCTTTTCTGCGGTCGGAAGTCTCTGAGATCCAATGATGTTGCTTTGTCTTTAGCATCGGTATGGGAAGTGATCGTGGGAGTGGGGGTGGATGGTAGGTACATTTCTATAGGAAGGAGTTGAGGTGCACAGTTGGTCTTGTGAAGTGTGTTAAATATAAATCAGCCAGTGACACTTCTGGGCTTGTAGCTGTTGTGCACGTTTTCATGTATAAGAGTTTGCATTTGTAAAAAATGTTTTCTAAGTATGGAAAAGTGGACAGTGAAAATCGCGCATTTAAACCAGAATGGGAGTTCGATTATTTGTTCATTCTCAATAAGGATAATAAACCTCAGTGCTTAGTTTGCGCCCAAGTGTTAGCCGTAGTGAAGGAATATAACTTGAAACGTCACTACATCACAAATCATCAGACGACGAGCATAGCAGTGAGTCGAGAAAGCTTGTGATTGAACAACTGAAGAAAAAACGGAATCAGCAAAACAGTATATTTAGTCATGTAAATAAGATTCAGGAATCATCGCTCATGGCGTCCTATGTGATTAGTTATGAGCTTGCAAAAGCAAAAAAGCCGTTTACTGATGGAGAGTTTGTGAAAAAGTGTGCAGTTCAAATGGCAGAAGCGTTCAATGAAGAAAAAGTAGTAAAAGAATTTCAAAATGTACTTCTTTCAAAACAAACCGTAGCTAAGAGAACAGAAGATATTAGTTTGCATTTGTCCCAGAACTTGAAATCTTTAATTGAAAATTGTCCATACTTTTCACTGGCGATTGATGAAAGTACAGACACCACAGACACTAGCCAGCTTCTTATTTTTGTTAAAGTGATCCAGGAAGACTTTACTGTTTCTGAAGAATTACTGAAAGTTTGCTCTTTGCATGGTACAAGTAAAGGGGATGACATATTTTCTGCAGTTCAAAATGCCATGGAAGAATATGGTGGGTTTGAAAAAATTGTCTGCTGTGTGTACCGATGGTTGCAAGGCTATGGTTGGGAAAAATACTGGTTTTGTTGGACTTTTGAAGCAAAATAAAATTGACGTGCCTACCTTACATTGCATAGTTCACCAAGAGGCCCTTTGTGTAAAACCCATAAACCTAAATGACACTATGGCTACTGTAGTGAAAATAACGAATTTGATCAGAGGAGGACACAGCTCTCTAACTCACAGGAAGTTCCTTGCATTTTTAGAAGAAGTGGATTCTGTTTACGGTGATCTCCTGCTTCATGCTGAGGTGAGATGGCTTAGTCGAGGAAAATGTTTAATAAGATTTTTGTGAACTGAAAGATGAAATATTTGACTTCCTGCGAGACTTACCACTTACCATGTTCAATTGATCTTCAAAATAAACTCAAAGATATTAAACATTTCATTCAGATGACATTGAACACTGAGTTTTGTTGATTTCAAGATTTTGAGATGTTTCGTCACAAAGATTCAAGTGCACAGTGGAGTCTCAGAAAGCAGAACTACAACAGTTATGTGAATCCAATGTGACCCATTCATCAACACAACAGAAGCAACTGGACCTGATTTGTGGAAATTATTCTGTACGTGGTTCATTATATATGTAAAACTAAATCTCAGAACGTTATTTTTTATGGATTTTATAGGTCTGGCCCTCTGGTGTTACCCTTTACTATAATCTGGCCCTCGGCCAACCTTAGCTTGGCCACCACCGCTCTAGATAAAACTTTCTTTACATTTAAATTGAATAGCTTTAGCTTTACATTACATTTAAATGAAAAGGTTAATAGTACAGATAGAATATATTTACATTTCCACTGATTGAAAAGTGTTCACAATATAAATTGAATATGTTTTCATTTATGTTTACACTGATTTGAAAAGTTTGAAACTTCCATTAATTTTAAAGTGTATATGTTAACATCGACCTTTACACTGGTTTGAAACTGTAAGTATTATAATTAGAATGTACATCATTTCTTTCATCTTTTCCTCCCTGCTCCGTATGGAACCTGGGACTACTTTATGCTTTTAGCTCTCTTTACGAAACTAGCAATAAAGCAATCACCAGCCGGTGGTAGTGGTGGTTCATGAAATCATCATTCTATATGCTGAGGTTGCAAACCTCAAATAACTAGGACATCCCCTAGCGATTTTCACATATTAATATTTACGTGGTAATATATATGTATATATGTTAGTTCACATGTTAGTAATATATAATTATAAAATGACAACTTACGCCAATCATGGTTCACAGACTTTTTTGCCCATGATGAATAAAAGAGACTTGAATCGGCCTCTTACACGCGGCTGTGGTGTCGATTCTTTAATAAGATAATTCCTTCTATGACTCCTTGTGTTTTCAGTTTCCTCAGTCTGGCTTCCCTATTAACATGATAGAGATTTCCTGGGCTGTTTTTGTACGACCGTCAAGATTCTTCAAGAAAAGGTCCGGCCTGATAAAAAGAATTCTGAATTCTCACCCTGGCAAGGTCAGATGTCGTCGTGACAATCGATCTTCACAGTAAATTTTCACAGTGAAATAACACTGAAACGTGTCAGGTTATATGCCTGTCCTACTCCCGCATCTGTTTGTTATGGAGCTCAATTGATCAGCCAATCTGATTTGAATATTTTGCATGACTCATCTAGTGCAAAATTTCAAACATTACTTTTATGAAAATTTGCTGTAAACATCTGATTGCCTGGCAGACGAACTCACAAACACATCTGTAAACTGTGTTTCAGGTGTATCAAACTATTACTTTATCAGAAAGTAATCTATTCCCAGACGGGCAATCTCATTCCCGTACTCTGGCCTTTATCAGCGATTAGCAAATACGCTGGCATTTTCGTGGGGCTAATCTATCGAGTCCACGATTTGGTAAAAATGAATTTTACCAACCTGCCTGTCGTTAATATTATTTCTGCCGCTCCTTGCAAAGCTTAGCGAAAGGACTGCAAACATACAGACGTAATAAATTATCCCTGAGAGGAGTGTAAGAAGGAAAATACATAATATCCGCTGCACATAGCAGAGAAAGAAAGATAGTGCGACAACTGAAAGCACGCAATAAAATCAGTACAAAAAATGTAACTGATACTGCCGTAGTGAAACAGAGATCTAGAGGGGTCGCCTCCATTCTGTCACATAGGGTTTGTTACAGCTACATTCTCCTTTTAAGCGCTCGCACTAGTACCCTGTATAATAAATACGCTTTTACATGTAAGTTTAGATTGACTAATATTGTTGGATTTAGCCTGTCAAATCCTCAGCAACCCACATACTACTTAACGCCCTCTGCAGCCCAATGTATCGTTCCTTTGGATCTTACCAACGCCCACGGCGGGAGGGGGCGGTACCGCTCACTTTGGGAACCACTGTTCCACATCATCAACTTCTAGAAGCTCTGTTTCTGTTCGTATGTCCCAGACGAAGCCCTTCGGGCCGGACTGTTGTACAAATCTAACACAGAGCTACATATTTATACGTAACGGCGATTCTTTTTTTTTTTTTTTTGCGAAGAAATCTGTGTAATTGAATATTGCACCGCGAACAATTTGTAAGGCCTGCGAGTTCTTTCAATGGATGTTTGATTTTGAATTTAAAGTGCAAAAAAAGTCCCGGAAAAAAAATGGTGGGAATTAGTTATTGTTCGTTACATTCCATTTAGTTTATGAGAAAACTCTTAATGTGTCAATGAGATGGCAAAGTTTCGTAACAGACCTACATTAATGTCTGGACAGATTTTTATCCAATGCCTCCATTTTCACAGTTGGGTCAGTTTGGATTGGAGGTTCTGAACTGTTGCACAGAGGAACCTGGGCGTGGGCTAACAGCGGAAAAGCTCTTACTTTCTCGGATTGGTCGGTTACTCAACCTCTGGATCCAGTGGGAGTATGTGAGTATCTGACAAAATTAATCGACGAAAAGTTTCAGAAAGAGAAATGAAAAATGTATAACTTCTTGTGCTTTGGTAAATAAGTTACATTTTGTTATTACGTCTGTCATGCAAATGCTCAAAAAATAAAGATAGTAAGAACGAGATAGAGAGAGAGAGAGAGAGAGAGAGAGAGAGAGAGAGAGAGAGAGAGAGAGAGAGAGAGAGAGAGAGAGAGAGAGAGAGAGAGAGAGAGAGAGAGAGAGCTTGTATCTTCTTTCGTTTGCTGTCAAATAGGTGAATCTGTTAGTCATACATTTGAAACAATTTTCAGCCTGTCTCGACGCCAACAAGTTTCCCTTCTACATAGTTCGCGGATGTCCGTGATGTTAGTCTATTTCTATCCTAGAGCAGGCAGATTCTGTTCTTCACATTTACTGCCATCCTGGACATATTGGATTCTTAACTTTAAGTTTGATGAATATACATCATTAAACAAACAAACACACACACACACACAAACAATACACTTTATGCTGAGTGGACATTTCGTTAAATTATGCTAGAACGAAAACACAAGAGCAAAACGACAGGGCTTTCCATGAATTAACTGAAGGCTTGTGCACATTTGTAAGTCAAATAAGATGAGCACTAAAGCTTCCCTTATCTTTTAGATCAAGAATCATAAGAGTGCCTAGAATGAGAAGGGTCGCTACATGGAAGAAATGGAGCACTGACCTTCTCCTCTTCTACAAAAAAAAAAAAAAAAAAGCAGTAAACGAAACAAGTGAATGCAACAGACTGTCGTGAATGATATACTGGGCAAGGCACCAATGGGCGCACCGGTATGTTGTGGATGGCCTATTGTATGTTGTCAAGAAGGTTTCTATAAATTGGTTCGTTAAGAAAGAAAGAGACCTATTCAAGATAAGGACAAGAAGAAAAGAAGGCGAATGCTCTGCACTAGATAGTGTTTTCTAATGAATCATGGAAAGTTTTCTATTTCCCTACGACATTCGCTTCTTTCTCTGATCTCGATAAAGAAAATGCCCCCAACCTCATAAACTAAGGCTTTTACCTATATGTAAATACATAATACATGGAGTTCCCCTGAAGATCATTAATTTAATAAAGAAAACAAATGAAGACATGAAATGCAGAGTTCTTCACGAGGGATAGCTTACAGAACCGTTTGGGATAGGAACGGGAGTGCGACAGGGATGCCTCTTGTCTCCATTTCTTTTCTTACTAGCAATAGAGTGGGTTATGAGATCATCGACAATACACAACAGAAATGGAATCCAGTGGACTCTGACTAAGCAGTTGGATGATCTGGATTTTGCTAATGACTTGGATCTTCTGTCCCAGAACCGTAATCAGATGCAGGACAAATTAAAAACACTCGATGAGAGGTCACAGCAATTTGGTCTGAAATACACAGGGAAAAGACAAAAACAATGAGAATAAATGCAGGTAATGATAACAGGGTTGAACTTGAAGAAACACCAATACAAGATGTAGAATCGTACAAATATCTTGGCAGAAATATAGACAAAGTTGAAGGGACAGACAGGGATATCAAACTAAGAATACTAAAAGCAAATTGAGCTTTCATTGCATTGGGAAATATATGGAGATCAAGAGAAATCGGATCCAACACGAAAATAAGAATCGTCAACTCAAATGTGAAGTCAGTCCTATTGTATGGCTCTGAGACATGGAGAACAACAAAGACAACAACCAAAAAGCTACAGACTTTCATAAATGGGTGCTTGCGTAGAATAGAGGGATTAAAATGGTATGACAAGGTTACCAACGTGGAACTGAGGACAAAAACTAGACAAGTGCCAGTGGAACAAGAGATGAGAAGAAGACGATGGCGATGGATAGGACACACACTGAGGAAACCTGTTGATAGCAATTCAAGGCAGTCCTTGTTCTGGAACCCCCAAGGCAAGAGAGGCAGAGGTAGACAAAAAGCACACGGAGAAGAGAGCTGGAAACAGAGGTGAAAATGATGAGGAGAACGTGGAAAGAATTTGAGATGATGGCACGTGACAGGAGGACTTGGCATGTGTTTGATGAAGGCCTATGCTCCTTTGGGAGTGGAGGGTTATGAATGAATGAATGAAATACACAATACGGACAGCACGACTGATACATTAAATAACTTTGTAATGATCAACGCGGCTATACAGTTTGTTAGTTAAATATATACATATATAGAGTTAGTAGAAAGTAAAAAGGACGACGATGAAAGACGACTCACACACAGATGAAATGTAAAAATGTAGTTAATTAAATATGAGAGTGAAATTAGGTAAATAGTGAAATGATGATGTGATATATTAAGTATTACCCCACTGATGACCACTCTACACTGTGAATCTTTCCAATTTCCTCCACTGTATGAATATTCATAGGGATGCACTGTCTGTCCAATATACATGTCTGTTACCAAGTGTGGATTGTGGAGAAGATGAGTAATTATAGCCGAAACTCTTGCACGTATAGTGGTGAGAACTTGTAGTAAAATGTAATGTCCCTCAATGCTTGGAATTCTCTCTAGCGTCAACAAACCGTTAACACTTGTCTCAGGAAAATGTCTCCTGTATGATCTTGAAAAGACACTTACTAAATTGGAGCTCTTCGCGAAATGATCTGCTGGTAACAGCGTGTTTCGCACAATAAAGAGTGCTTGAATAAATTTTAATTGGGCGGTACACGATTAGAGTATATTAATTCACTCCATGCACTGATGCACTGAGCACAAGGCCTTGGTTCATGCTATCAGCTTCCGAGTTATTATAATTGGATATATAGAGAAAAAATACAAGCCGATGTCTAATCAAATTACTAAAGAGTGCACTTGTTCATCATCAGATGCGATCTCCGCATCAAAATGCAAATTTTTCTGGGCTGGTCAGTTCAAGAAAGAAACAACCTTTTTGAATAGATGTGTGCAGATTTTTTGTATGAAAATTAAACAAATACGAATGTATTTGTCCTGGCGGACCAACAGCTCAGTGTATCCATCATTTGGCATAGGAAACCCCTTTCTCTCATTGGCATTTTGCTTATTTTTCTCTCTGGTTTAATTCGTGTTTAGAGCAGCGCCGGATTAAAAGATCAGAGCGCCTTCCTTTCGGGATACAGCTAAAGGGTTGCTGGAAGGAAACCTGGTAGCGCCATTTCCAGTCTACCCAAATGTAAATGGGTATATGACTCTGCTCTTGAGTTAATGACAGCGAGGAAGGGAACTGCTCACTGAGGTCGTTCACAAATGACGTCATGCAATTTTTTAAACCCCCGCTACCTTGGTCACACTTCGCCACAAAAACCCAGATCCTCCTTCATGTGATGTAACAAAGATCTAAACCACCTGTTAGAGTCGTTTTTCTTGAGTGGACACCGCTGACCAGAGGATGTCGCTGGTGTCGAAATGTCAACGATCTAACACGGGCGATTCTACTATCTTGAAATTAAAACGCGAATGTCTTTTCACTGGAAGGTGAACTCCTGTAACTTCAATAACAATCGGGCACACCAACAAGTGCCAATACTGGTACGGACGAACTCGTTATGTCGACTTGCAACAACACTTTTATTTGACGAAATACGTAGACGAGCAAAGACAGGCAAACAGTACTTGCATCAATGGTTTCACAGTTCAAAACATATGGTTCATATTTATAAATTATATTACTTGCAAAATATCCAAGTTCATTCAATGATCTAACGGTTTGACCTTGCGTCGCCGAACAAAACTTCTAAGGTCATCCTTACGACAAATCTTCGTATATCTACTTCCACCCTGTCCTGTAACATTTCTCTGGTACATATTGATTCTGGTACCTTCCAACATTATAGATCACTGCATACATTCTGTCTAAGAAGACAACATAAAGTTAATTACAATACTTGATTCATCTCTCTCTTGATCGCCGTGTCACGTATGACGGCGCTCCACTAATTCCTATCAATTAGCCGAACTGACGGAGCATTCAAAATCCTTTAAAACATTAGGATGGCTTCAGTGTAGCATCGGGTTGATCCATTTTAACCCCTTAACGAGAAGGGACTAGCTAGATGCCAACGCCGGATACAGTCACTAAAAATCATTAAAATATATTCAATTATAACAACGCCTGGTTCTGACTTACGTAGGGAGTAAGCCGACAATGGCTTCTATTCAGAAGTCATGTCCCAGAAATACACTAGCCCCAAATGATGGGTACACAATAAAGAAATCAACAGACTCCATGTCTGGATATGAGATGCGGCTTGTTACATTCACGCACTGACGTCATCTGGCTTGTTTGGATACAAGCGCGCCCGAATTACCATACACCAAATTGTGCATATGCGTGCGTGACAGATGACATTTACTAACACTAACACCGACATAAGTTGGTGCGTAAAGTAGGACCACATATTAAAAAATATGAGACTACCCTCATCTGTAAATGACTGTAAAGGCCTACGAAAAGGGCTCTACAGATTCCTTACCAATCCCCCCCAAAAAATTAATTATATTAATTTTTTTCTTTACTACTCGAGGATAGAGGTGAGTCAAGTTTACATAATCCTATTTTACTAATATATCATGATAAAAATCATAAAATATGAAATTCAAGTTAACTCAAATCCACAAAAGGTATGCATAAAAGCATACATCCACAATTGCACGCCTTTGGTACAATGTGGTAAATGAAATAAACTATCATATTAGAAATATTGAATTAAAACAAATGTAAACGCAAATAAAAAGAAATGATGAGAAACCAATGAATAAATAGAAAAGTGATGGATATGTCTTAAAAATGACAAGTGGAAAAAAAAAATGAAAGAATACAATTTTAAACACATGTATAGATCAACACACTTAACCGTATCTCTAAATTCCTTTTGTGGTACTAATTAAAGTACTAAAGTTAAATTAATGTACTTAAATACAAATATTGATCAATCTAATTAAATATTGTATAGTTAAATAAATTAATTATTATTTTAACTAACTAAGTATCTAAGTGTAATAATCTAATTAGTTCATTTATTTCCCTCTAATAATGTCATTAATTCCTTAAATAACGGAAGTTCCATTTTCCTGTTAGTGACCAGTTAATAATCTAACAAGTTCAGTTCCACGAAAAATCAAAGTGCTCGAAATGTTATTTCGGTGAGAAAATATAATCCCTTTCCAACGTTATTCTCTCTTCAATGTCATAATTAAGTGAATGTTATTTTCACAAATATAGTAGTATAATACAATGTTCCATGTTCTTTTAATACATAATCATTGTAGATTTCACTTGACTGAATGTTAATGACTCTTATAATCGAGGTAGCACACGTAAAAAGTTACAATCGACGAACTGTCAGTGTCGAAGTTCAGTTGTCTGTAGTGCGTAGATGCTAACTTGATTCATTCGGACATCTCGACAAAATGTCAGCGAGAACATTCTGCGTACCAGGAATGGATCTTATGGTAAAACTATATGGCTGGAGTGCGATCGCATACCTAGTAGATTTTGCTGATTTCACGTCTTTAGTGTTGAGAGCAGTAAGCGCTTTTTGGTCTGATTCCACAATAAAGTGGGATCCAAGCAGATATCTCTGGAGTTTTGTTATTGACCACGCAAGTCCAAGAAGTTCCTTATCTAGGACTGAGTAATTTTGTTCAGTCGGAGTTAACTTCCGTGACACATAGAGAACTGGATGCAAGGTGCCATTATATTCTTGTAGTAACACGCTTCCCACGCCGTAATTAGAAGCATCGCTGCGTAAGACAAATGGTAAATTCGCATTAGGCAACCTTAACACAGGAGGATCCGAAAAAAAATTCTTTATGATATCCAACGCGATTTGATGTTCGTTAGACCACCGAATCACGTTAGCTGCACCTTTCCTAAGTAATGAAGAGAAAGGAGCAGTAATGGACGAAAGATGTGGTATGAATTTCCCATAATATTGTATTAGCCCTAACAGATATCGCACTTGTTTCTTTGTTTTAGGTGTAGAGATATTAAGGATTTTAGAGACATTACTGTCCTCTGTATATAACATACCGCGACCAATACGGTGACCCAAAAAAGAAATATCGTGGAAACCCACAAATGCCTTTGATGGCTTAGCAGTTAAGTTATGATATTGTAACGTGGACAGTAATGAGTTTAATCCTTCTATATGTTCTTCCCATGAGTCACTGAAAAGACAAATGTCATCTATGTACGCAATGACATTGGGATGATGAGATAGAATTCGACGCATCATGCGCACGAACGTGGCAGGAGCGTTTACTTACCCAAATGGCATAAAATTCCATTGGAATATTTCATGAGAACTAGAAAAAGAACAAATGACCAATACAAGAAAGAAATGATGACTGCATAGGCTGAGTCATCAAAGAATGTGGAATCAAAATCCAATATCAGTAGGTTACTATCTGCGTGACGCAGAATCGGGAACCAATTGTAATCGGAGAGAATGGTGGTGGAAATAAACACCATTGTCCCGCTCGATAGCCATGCGAGCATCTCTATTGGTTCTAAAAGTAACCACGGCGTCACCATACCTGTTATTGGTATGTGGCAATATACGTACAAACTTAACGTCCGCCGTGTGGTTGAGAAAATCTCCTAATGCTTGCCAACTAGTTCGCTGTGGCAGATTTTGCACAAGGATGGTGCAAGAAGATGCACCTCTACCAATATAAGTGGTACCATAGTCACCAGAATGTAAATAAGGTTTATGGTTAACCTTAGTCCTTTGATGTAAATTATAATATTTATTATTTCTACTTATAGAATTATTGTTCTTAAATGTACCATACTGTTGTACTTGAGTATGACTACTTACGCCAGACAAAGGTGTAGGTGTACGGCATGTCGTAGACACCTGCTTGCTGGGCAAAGTTAAAACCTTACTGACAACCTTATTGGTATTAATTTTCCCATCTGAGTTACAACTCTTATTTTTATTAGGAACATCCTTTCCCTTTTTCTCAAACGTAACCTTTTTCTTACGATCAGTTGCCTGCTGATCCAGTCGAGGGAAGGTATATGTCCCCCGGAATGACTTACTAGTCTTCACAGGTTGCGTTGAAACCTTAATATCCTTCTTAAGAATGGACGCATGTCGTAAAGGTTGTAATGCATTAGCAACAGTGGCGTAATGAACAATGGAGTCATTTTCGATGCTAGATTCCAAGATCTTATCATTACATAACAATTTAGCAGTATGTGCATGTGAAACAAATCTAGGAATAGTAGTAAATACACGGGCATCATGCTTATTTTGCTCTTCCCAATCAGCAATCTGCTGTGGGGTACACTCTTTAACCCCATGTATACGACCTAGAATGACATCACTAATTGGATTTGGAAGGAGACAGGCGTGGATCTTTCCTGAAAAAAAATGGTGTTTTTAAATCAATAATGGCTGTGGGAAATGTTTCCACTGCCCCACCAAAAGTAACACATTGGATGGTCTCTCCAGTTGCACAGGCGGGGTCGACCAAAGAGTTCCGCACCCCTACGGTACTGCAACCTGAATCAAACAAAATAGAGCAAGGAATAGAGTTGACGTATCTTCTATTAAATTTTAAACACCCCTTTCCATGGTAAACTGATGCAGAAGTAGCTGTACAAACTGCTGGTAGACTTGGTAAAATGTGCCCGCATCGCAGCGTCGTGATCGCCTTGGGCTGGAATAGCGTTGAGCATTCTTGACATGTTTTTACCTGCTCGAGATCGATACAAGACATAGCATTATGTTGATTAACATTATTGTCCTTATCTTTGTTAGGTTGTGCTTCAAGTGAAGCAACATTGGAATGTTGTCGTGGCCTGCTCGACGATCTATCTCTTTTTTTTTTTTTTTTTTTTTTTTCTTGCTTGAGGTCGCATATTTTTTCCTCGCATGAGATCGCATTAGCCCCGCCCAAATCCGGCCCAGGTCAAGACCACATGTCCCAACACAAGAAGACCCAATGACAACATGTGTCACCGTAGTGATCTTCTGTGTTCTCACACAAGAGACCTAATGACACATGAATGTCACTGTACCGGTCCCCGTGTGTAGACACATGATCCCAGCCAAAAGCCGGATTCTAGGCATTGGGTTGTACAGCGTAAAATACGCCATTTCTGCTATCATTAAAATTTTGATGAGTACGCCAATGAAAGTTATCACTGTTGTGATGTTGGCTAAATGATTTATTCATAAATCTATGTCTATTTTCAGGATGATGTGATTTAGATCTCCAATGTTGTTTATTATTATTTCCTTGATTATATTTGGAATTGTCGTTACCAAAATTTCGAGATCCGTGAGATTGGCCCCAGGACATATTAAATGAAGCAGACTGTTGGTATTGTTTCCCCTTACAAGAATTGTATTTCTTATTATTTCCCTTTCTAATTTTCCTATCTCTTTGATCCATTATCAATTTTTTCTTCTGAGATGTAGTTTCTAATTTAAGGTTACTAATTTCTTCTTGGAGAGTTTTGATAGTATCTAAAGCCCTAGCTCTCTCCTGTACAAGTTCCAGTTTGAGTGCTTCGATAGCACTATGATGACTAGTCATAAGTTCATCAATCTTCTCGTTCAAGACTATATTCTTTTCTTTAAATTGATTATTGAGAGCTGCATTATTATTTTGTTGGGCCTCCTGCGTAAGATCTTTCACATCAACATTTGTATCTTTCATCTGAACTTCCGACTCTTTGATTTTGCCTAATGCTAAGTTCAATTCCACATGCGTACTAGCAAGTTCCAAATTCGATTTACGTAAATCATTCTCCAGAGACATTATGTATGATGTAGACATTTTAGTTTGTTCTAGCTCACTAACAAGAGCCTGTTCCTTACATAGATATTTGTTTTTAATTGAGCTCATCTCATTTTCCAGCTCCTTTTTCTCCATGAGTAATTTTTCAACATTTACCAGTTTTTCCTGAGTCACTTTCTCCTGATGACATAGCAGATTTCTGAGTTCTTGATTTGCCAAGGTAAGATCTGCTACCTTCTTATCCAAAACTTTCATGTTTTGTTCCATCGTTTTTTCCATATTACACTTTTCTCTCAAAAGAGTTACCTCAGATGTCAGGCTCTGAACTTGAGCCACGTGTGTATTGCAATCTATCTGCAAAGTAGTATTAATAGCAATAGGTTTATTTTCATCGTCCCTATCTTCTTCAAAAAATATGTTCATTAATGAGGTCACCTCATTATCTAACTCTCTTTTCTGCCTAAAAGAAGAGTCATGAAATTTCTTATTATCCTCTATCAACACCGTCACTTTATTCTTCAACTCAGCATTTTCAAAATCTATAGCCAACAACTTCTTCTCCTATTCCCCTTTTTGCTGTAGCAGCTCATTCGTAAGGGCAATCTCCCTACCCTTATGCTTCGTTATGGTTTTCTTCAACTCATCCACCTCAATAACACTACTGTCTTGAGTAGTTATTTTTCCTTCATCATAAAAAATGGTGGATAATAATTTAGCAAGTCTCACTGCTTTCTCTTGTGAAAAGCCATATCCACACCTAAGAAAAGCAAAATTCTTGAGATCCTGGGTAATTTGAAGTAAGAAATGTTCAATGGCATATTCCTCACAACTTGAACCCCATTTACCTATTCTATCTCCCTCCCGGAGAAAATGATCCAAAATATCCATTATGTCTAATAATTTTTTTTCACTCTAATAAGTGTTACTCAGTTAATATCCAATTAATTTACACTCTAATCGCAGGTACACGTTCCTGTCCAAAGAACGGTAATTACCATTTCTGTTAGAGTCGTTTTTCTTGAGTGGACACCGCTGACCAGAGGATGTCGCTGGTGTCGAAATGTCAACGATCTAACACGGGCGATTCTACTATCTTGAAATTAAAACGCGAATGTCTTTTCACTGGAAGGTGAACTCCTGTAACTTCAATAACAATCGGGCACACCAACAAGTGCCAATACTGGTACGGACGAACTCGTTATGTCGACTTGCAACAACACTTTTATTTGACGAAATACGTAGACGAGCAAAGACAGGCAAACAGTACTTGCATCAATGGTTTCACAGTTCAAAACATATGGTTCATATTTATAAATTATATTACTTGCAAAATATCCAAGTTCATTCAATGATCTAACGCAGCGGTTCCCAACCTGTGGTACGCGTACCCCTGGGGGTACGCGACAGGACGTTCAGGGGTACGCGAAAAAAATTGAGTAATGGCGGGAAAAAAAAGATACATATGTCTGCAGTGTAAAAGACAAGTCAAAAGTTGTGAAATTAATTCAACGCTATACTATACAACATGAACTGTGTGAGACAATCTCCGCCGTTTTTCTTGCGCGCCACTGGCGTGCTGTCTGCTTGGACTGGCGTGTGTGAAAATCTATGGCGTTTCGTATGACCACAATTCAATATTTTTACACAATAGTCTTCATTATGATGACTATGGGATTATAGTTGTGCCGTTGAATATTTCATCAAAAATATGACTTGTTTGATGTTCCACACTATCTATGAACGTCTAATGTCCTGGAAGTAATAGTGTCGATTCTTGACCCAAATTTTACAAACGTGAGACAGTGAGACAGTGTTTCTATATACAGTAGTTTTTGTCATTGTTTTAACTTAATTTAAAGTGATTAATTGTTCAATTCGTGTATTATCAGATATGGATCAGTGGTTGAAAACCGTCACAGTAAAAAAGCTGAAACATTATGTGGAATGTGATCAGTCGCCAAGTACTTCTCAGGACACGCCTCAGACTAAGGTGCAGGATAGTGAAAAGACACGATCTTCAGTTTTACATAGAGCTAAAAAGAGAAAATACAGTGACGAATACATGAAGTATGGGTTTTCGTTTATAGGAGATGAGGACTGTGCTAAGCCCCACTGTGTAGTGTGTCGGGAAGTATTATCCAATGGTAGCATGAAACCTTCGTTACTCTTGCGGCATTTGCACCCCAGTTATGAAAACAAGGAACGCAGTTTTTTTCAGCGCCTATCGAAACAACAGAATGTGACATCGTACTTGTCGTCAGCTAACAAAGATAACGAAAATGAGGTTGAAGCCTCCTACCATATTAGTTATCGTATTGCTAAATGTGGTAAAAATCATACTATAGCTGAGAATTTAATTTCTCCTTGTATAAAAGATGCCGTTCTGTGCATGCTCGGAGAGGAACATGTTCGCAAAATGAACGCTATCCCTCTTTCGAACAATACAATTTCTCGAAGAATGCAGGATATGTCTGACAATGTTGAAGCGACAATAATAAGTAGAATTAAAAATAGTAAATTCTTTGCTTTTCAAGTTGACGAAAGCACAGATATTGCTAATTTCGCTGTTTCGCTTGTTATTGTGAGGTATTTGAAAAGCAATGAAGTTGAAGAAAACCTTTTGCTTTGTCATCCTCTGTCAGGGCTTACAAGAGGTGAGGATATATTTCATGCTATTGATTCTTATTTCAAAGAAAAGGACATTAATTGGTCTAATTGTTGTGGACTATACACTGACGGAGCCAAGTCTATGTCAGGTTGCTACTCCGGTCTTCGCGCTCGTGTCACGAAGGTAGCCCCCAATATAACCTGGAGCCACTGCTGCATCCACAGGCAAAGCCTTGCATCTATCCGCCTCCCTGATGAATTAAAAGTCGTTCTTGGTGAAGCTGTGAAAGTGGTTATTTTTATAAAGTCAAAGCCCACAAACTCGAGGCTTTTCAAAGCACTGTGGGAAGAGACGAATAGTCTTCATTCTACCCTGCTCCTTCATACACAAGTAAGGTGGCTCTCTCGTGGTAAAGTCCTTACCCGGCTGTTCTAACTTAGACATGAAGTCCAACTTTTTTTTGAAGACCATCCTTTCCAACTTACACGACTGTGATTGGCTTCAGAGTCTTGCATAATTATCGGATATTTTCCTACAAATAAACAAACTAAATTTGGCACTTCAGAATAGCTCGGTAACGATCTTCAATGTTTCAGACAAAATTGAATCTATGATTAAAAAATTAGATTTTTGGAGGTCGTGTATTGAAAAAGGCCAGCCTGAGGTATTTGAAACTCTGCACAATTTTTTATCTGAGAACGAGCTGCACCTCTCCCAGGAAATGAGCGAGAAAATAATTGAACACTTGAAAGGGCTAAAATCATCTTTCGAGAAGTACTTTCCGAAACCTGGAAAAGAGAACTACTGGATTGTAAATCCCTTTGAAGAAGAATATTTCCAAGCAGCAACATTATCAATCAACGAAAAGGAGAAGTTGATTGAACTTTCGACTGATACTACTTTAATAGCTGAATTCAAAGGAAAATTCCTTATTAACTTTTGGGGAGACATCAGCAGAGAATATGAACAGCTGACCGACAAGGCGCTTAAGTTTCTGTTGCCATTTACAAATACTGAGCTGGTGGAGAGGGCTTTCTCTTCTTATACCTTTATAAAAACATAAATACCGTAGTAAACATGAATGCAGGTCCAAAATTGAGACTGTATCTTACATCACTTGAACCTGATTTAAAAAAACTATGTGCCTCAAAACAAGCTCAAGGATCGCACTGAACATTTGTCATGGTCACGTGACATGTGTGTTATAAAAAGTGATTTCTACTTTTAACAATAACAACGTTTTTATTATTATTATTAATAAATTTAATGTGTTAATTTTTATTGTAACTTCTAATCTTTTTAATGTAAAAATATATGCACTGTTTGTTTACCTTTTTATTACACTGTTTTTTAATCCCGTGGTTGGCCCCTTTATTTCTGGTTATAATCTATAAATTTTGAATAACAGCAACTATATTAATTTCAAATATTTTGCTAATATTAGGGGTACAATTTATAGAAATGGGCTGCCAAGGGGTACGCAAGTGAAAAAAGGTTGGGAACCGCTGATCTAACGGTTTGACCTTGCGTCGCCGAACAAAACTTCTAAGGTCATCCTTACGACAAATCTTCGTATATCTACTTCCACCCTGTCCTGTAACATTTCTCTGGTACATATTGATTCTGGTACCTTCCAACATTATAGATCACTGCATACATTCTGTCTAAGAAGACAACATAAAGTTAATTACAATACTTGATTCATCTCTCTCTTGATCGCCGTGTCACGTAACCCCTTAACTTAAGGGACAATCGCTAAACTGACGGGCGCACTTCCAACTAATCGCAAAGTGGGTACACAATTCACGACATTCCTAGTTGGTGCGTAAAGTAGGACCACATATTAAAAAATATGAGACTACCCTCATCTGTAAATGACTGTAAAGGCCTACGAAAAGGGCTCTACACCACCCCATTTTTTATCATTCTGAAAATAAAGAATGTAATCGAATGTAAATTAGCTAACTAGTGCAGACAAAATAATCTTTTAAGTAAAATAGTGTTTATTAATCCCGCTTAAAAAGTAACTGCTGTGCCGATCATATGATGCTAAATTTATTATAAATATCGTCCATTTGGGCTTACTTTAATTTCAAACAATAAAGAATACATTTAATTAAAGTAACCACATGAATAACTTAAGTTGTTACGTTTGTTAAAGTTTCCAGACATAATGATAAATTTATATAAAAGTAGGCTGTAAAGATTGAGGTTACAAAATGTTTTTTTTGTTCCAACATCAGTTACGAAAGAAGAGAGGCTCACTTGTTAGTTTGTTAGCATGGTGATGGTATATACTAGTATTATTAATAGACTGGTATGTTAGTTTGTTAGCATGGTGATGGTATATACTAGTATTATTAATAGACTGGTATGTTAGTGTTAGTTTGTTAGCATGGTGATGGTATATACTAGTATTATTAATAGACTGGTATGTTAGTTTGTTAGCATGGTGATGGTATATACTAGTATTATTAATAGACTGGTATGTTAGTGTTAGTTTGTTAGCATGGTGATGGTATATACTAGTATTATTAATAGACTGGTATGTTAGTGTTAGTTTGTTAGCATGGTGATGGTATATACTAGTATTATTAATAGACTGGTATGTTAGTTTGTTAGCATGGTGATGGTATATACTAGTATTATTAATAGACTGGTATGTTAGTTTGTTAGCATGGTGATGGTATATACTAGTATTATTAATCGACTGGTATGTTAGTTTGTTAGCATGGTGATGGTATATACTTGTATTATTAATAGACTGGTATGTTAGTTTGTTAGCATTGCTTACCTCTTTTATTAGAGTGGTTAGAGCGCTGGTCTATCGTGGCAAAGGTGCCGGGTTAGACTCACGGTATTGACACTCTCCAATCTACCCAGCTGCACATGAGTACTTGACTTTGTACTTGAGACAGGGAAGAAAAAAAGGCAGCAAGGAAGGGAACTGGTCCCCCCACCTCTCGATGCTGGACTTAGAATAGTGAAGTCTCTAACACTTCACTCTTCTACGGCAGTATCTGTTACGGGACTACATTTACCTTTTTTTATTAGTAATTTATTTTTTATTAATGTTTTTTTAGAATTATTTTTATTATTATTAAGGTAAAAAACAATAAACACATTTTATTGAAAAGTCTATGCATTTTTTTATTTTCTTTTAACTTATGCACAGGCCCCCAAGAGACCCGGGCCCATTAGCTTCAGCCTACTTAGCCTAATGGATAATCCTGGCCCTGCTCACTAGTATTTGTTTGTGTGACGTCGCATTTTTTCAAACCCCCTACCCTATCGTCATACTTCGTCACAAAATTGTAGACTCCCCACCTTCCCCTCACTGCGTGACGTCATATGTGGACGGCCCCACTCCATTTCATAACAAAGCTGGGTCTAGTATGGTGAAGTCTTTACTTTCCTACGGTGGTTTCCGATATGGGGCTATCTTTACCTTTACCTAGGCACCTGTACTGAGCTTAGGACGGTAGTAGTTTTTGTCTGACAAACGTCTGCTCACAGTATCTGGTCGCTTACAGAGAAACAATTCAAGTTATGACGTATTTAAAGCGTCATCATTTAACGAAGATTGAGAGAAGATTGGCTACCACGACAAGTATGGGAAGCTAAGAGCGAAGGATCCAGAACCTCCAGGACGACCCAGAGTCAGCTGGGAGGACAACGTTAGACAATTTCCGAAAGACCGAGGATGAGACTTGAGACAGACCAGGAGTAGCTATAAATTTGTATATATACAAATAAGAAATTTAATAATCAATTATATTTAACTGTTTAAAATAAACAATTCTCTTTAAATAACAAACGTTTATCATCACAGGGTGATGTTATGGGTATCGAGAGAATTGTCTGGAAGTTCACTTAACAGCTTTTAAGTTTGTACTTAGCCGCCATTAAGTTTGTTGGTTTCTGCTCCAGCTGATGGTTGGTCCTTAGCATGCTAGGGACTGGTTCACTTATGTCACTGGTCATGTCGGGAGGTTGTAACACGTTCCAAGAAATATCAGGAAGTAATCACGAAGCTGGTCTAGCGTTTTCAAGACCCGTCTGTTGATGGTGTCGAGCGTTGACAGCAGGCCACTGATATGGGTGGATTTAGGCTGACCTCTCAATGATGATAAGGCCACACTGTCTGGCCACTATGGACGTTGCAAGTATAAGTCCAAGTACGTTGTAAATCTTCAGCTCTGTCAAATACCACCCCTATCGACACCAGGTATATTATAGTTGAAGTGTAGGGTGTCTCATCTGGTTTTTGTTGTTGCTGTGTGTATAGTAGTGAGGTAGTTCACAGAGTTACAGCACAGGAAATATGACATGCGAAGTCATAAAAAGGGTAAACTGCTCTTGACGTTTCATCATTTATTTGACGCCACAAGTACAGATACGTTACATAAGTCTTTGCAACTTGAGAATTGACCAAACCATAGCCAATAATTCACGGTCTAAAACCGAGTAATTCCTCTCTGCAGCATTTAATTTCCTAGAGATATACATCACCAGATGCAGAGTATCTGAATACTCCTGCATTAGTGCTGCCCCAATCCCAGTGGACGAGGCGTCACTTCGAAGAACAAAAGTCTTCTCAATAGTAGGTAACCTAAGGATAGGTGGAGATGAAAATAGAGTTTTAATCTGGTCCAATGAGGATTGGCATTCTTGAGACCAGCGGATCAGATTAGGCGATCCTTTCTTCAATAAAGTAGAAAGAGGTGCCATAATGGAGGACAGATTCGGAATGAATCGTCCATAAAATTGTATCAAACCTAAGAGACTCCGTACTTGTTTTTTCGTCTTAGGGACAGAAATGTTAAGTATTTTTGACACATTGTGGTCCTCTGTCTTTTAAAGACCATGACCAACACGATGACCCAGGAAAGAAATCTCACTAAATCCTATAAAGGCTTTAGAGGGTTTTGCAGTTAAGTTATACTCGCGAAGAGTAGACAGCAATTCGTATAAACCCAAATAGTGATTTTCCCAGGAATCACTGAACAGACAGATATCGTCTAAGTATGCTATGACATCTGTACGATATGCGAGAATTCGACGCATCATGCGTACGAATGTAGCAGGGGCGTTCATAAGACCGAAAGGCATAAAATTCCATTGGAATAAACCCCTCGGTGTAGAAAAAGCAGTAAAAGGTTTGGCTCGTTCGGTTAAAGGAACTTGCCAATAACCTTTCGATAAGTCGAGTTTGGTAAAGAATTTAGAATTAGAAAGCTTGTTTAGTAGCTCTTCCAATGAAGGCATAGGTTCACAACAAACTTCGTAACTTGGTTCAATTTGCGATAATCAACGCAAATGCGAATGTTATTATCTTTCTTTCGAACAATAACCATAGACGAAGAGTATGCTGACGTGGATGGTTCAATGATTTCCAATCGTATAATTTCATCCAATTCTTTTTCGACTTGTGACTGAAAATGGATAGGTATCGGATAGGGTCTGACTCTGATAGGATTATGGTCAGTTAGTATTATGTCATGTTCAATGACATGTGTGTGTCCCGGGATGTCGGTAAGGACATCCTGAAATGTTTGTAACATCGAAGAGACTTGTCGATGTTCCTCAGCGGAAAGATTAGGAGAAACGGAAACGTTTTTCCAAGATTCCGTTGAATGAAGTGGGATCACAGGAAGTGGGAGATTGACATCAGAAAAAGTAGTTTCCTCATCCTGTATAACTGACAGGGATGAGTAATGACCATGAGGTACTGGAGAATTGTCCGTCGCCTGGAAAATAGGCTGCAAATAGTCAGGTCTTTCATGAAATTCCGTGAGCATATTTATGTGGAAATTTTTATGCTTTCCATCAATATCGACAACATAGTCGACATCTAAAATTTTAGAGACTATTGCAAACGGACCTTTCCATGCAACAAGAAGTCTGTTCTCCCTTGACGGAAGAAGAACGAGTGCTTTGTCACCTGGACAAAGTTGTCGTAGACATCTATTTTTATTTGCAAACTGCCTTGCCTTTTCTTTAGCAAATTCGGATGAAGAAGTTGCTAGTTTGCATGCCTCGATGATCTTTTGCCTAAGAGCAATGACATACTCGTAAGAAGATTGAGTCTCATCGCTAATATTATCGGCAGTGATAAGATCGTGGAGTAAAGACATAGGGCTGCGTGGTTGCGCGCCAAAGACAAGTACAAAAGGAGAAAATCCTGTGTGTTCATTGGGGACCTCTCTATAAGCAAAGAGAGCCGCGGGTAAAACCCTGTCCCAATCCTGAGGATGATCCTCAGTTATCTTCCCAAGTAAAGTCTTGAGTGTTCTATTCAAACGCTCAACTAACCCATTAGACATTGGGTGATATATACTGCTGAGAGACCTTTTAATATGTAGCATAGACATTACCTGTGACATAGTGTCGGATATAAGTTGAGTGCCATGGTCTGACAATATTTCTCCGGGGAATCCCAAGCGAGAAAATATTAGCCAAAGAGCGTCTGCGATATCGGCAGTGGAGATGCTCTTAAGAGGTATAGCCTCTGGCCAACGTGTGCACATATCGACACATGTAAGGATAAATTGATGTCCTCTGGCCGACTTGATCCTAAAAGGACCGATACTATCTATTGCCATTTTCTGAAAAGGGCGAATAGGAATGTCAGCAGCCTGGATAGGCGCAGTATGTCGTGGTCCTTTCGATTTGACCTCCTGACACACTTTGCAAGAACGACAGTAAATTCGTATGTCCTTGCTCACAAATGGCCAAAAGAAAGCCGCAAAAACCCTCGACTTTTTACGGGAAAAACCCATATGTCCAGCACATTGCGAGTCATGAGCATGTTGCAATATTTGCACCCTCATGCTCTTAGGCACAAGAATTTGAGAATGAGTGGACGTAGTCGAGTCTTGTACCATACGCACAAGCACGCCGTTCTTCATAGAAATCCAAGACTTTCTATTAGTATTCTGATTTGGATCACCTTTTTTTGCTAGAATGAAGAATTTTTGTAAAGAAGGATCTTCTTCTTGCAATTTTATAAATGAGTCACGTGAAATAATCAAGTGACTATTTTGGCTATCTACTTCATTATTATCAGTTAATGAAGTTTGAGGTGGATCCAGAGCATGTGCTCTTGTGACCACCGCATTGGTAGCTTCAATGTTTTGCTCCTCCCAAACAGCAATCTGCTGTGGGGTACATTCCCTAACTCCGTGAATACGACCAATAATAAGGTCCGCAATAGGTTTTGGAAGAAGACACGCGTGGACATCTCCCGTAAAGAAGGGAGTAGAAATATTTATTATGGCAGTAGGATACTTTTCCAAAGTGCCACCAAATGTGACATATTTGATCACCTTTCCTGTAGCACAGGATGGATATACAAGAGATTGTCTAACACCAATAGTAGTACATCCAGAATCAAAAAGGACTGAGACTGGATTACTATTTACAAGACCGTTAAGTAGGATAAGAGAACCTCTCCCGTCATGCGCAACTGCAGCAGGAAGAGCGGGAAGATTGTGACCACAGCTTAAAGTAGTTACGGTAGTCGGTTCGAACAAAGTACTGCATTGGGTACATTTAGTTGCCCTACCAAAGTCAAAAGCGGAACATGTGATAGCACTAGAGTTTTTATCATCATCACCTTGTTTACATGCTCCCTGAGGCTCTTGCTGTACAGAGTTTGCCTGTTGATATCTCTTTCTTTTATGTTGCGATCTACCGCGACCATTATTACCTCTGAAATTATCATTAAACTGTCTACTGTAATTGTTATCCTGGTTTGAATTCCAGTTTCCATAACTGTCATTATCATTTCTATACTGTTGAGAACCTCTATTATATTGGTTTTGAGGTCTCCGCGAAAAATAGTTTCCTCTATACTGACTACCTTTGCGAAAATGTCTAAAATTATTGGGAGTAGTATACCGTGGAGTATCAGCTTGTCTCCAGTTCTGCGAAGAAGAATCAGCCTGAAATTGATTGCTATGATTCTGAGCATAATTACGGTTACTCTTCTTATTAAAATTTTGTTGGCTACCCTGAAATTTACGCATGAAATTTGGGCCATAAGGTGCTGCCGAAGCAACTGGCAGACCTTCTTTTACTTTAGAGTTGCTAATGGTTACGTGAGGATGCGCAGTGACATACTGGCAACAGTATTCTTCCATTTCTTTTATGTTTTTAGGCTTACGCTCATGAAGAAAAGAAAGAAAAGATTCATTGACAGAAGACATAACCTTGTCTCTAAGTAGTAAGTCCATAAGTGCTTCATATGTATGTTCTGTCTTAGACAGCTCAACCCATCGTGAAAAAGTAAGACGTATCTTTGAAATGAATTCAGAGAATTCAACTCCAGTATCTGGCAACATATTTTTAAATTGAAGACGATAGCCGTCTTCGTTAAGTTGGTACTTCTTTAACAAGACTGCCCTGATAACCTCATAATTGTTCTTGTCAGGCTCATCTACCATACTTAACATACTCAAAGTATCACCTCTAAGTAAATTGGACAACTGATAAACATACAATGCTTTATCTATGTTATGTGTTTTACATGCACGTTCAAATCTTTCCAGATAAAACGTTATATCGTCAATGGATGCATTGAATGCAGGTAGTTTAATCTTAAAAGTCCTTGCATTGAACTTATCTGACACCTTATTTGCATCATTAGCATTACCAGTGTTCAACAATTTCAACTTTTCTAACTCCAAAGCTAAGAGTTTTTCTTCATGTTCCATTTTTGCTTTTCTCTCATCAGCCTCTTTTTGTAACCTTCTTTCTTCAGCCTCAGCCTCTAATCTCTTATTTTCATCCTCTTTTTCAAGTCTTTTATTTTCAGCCTCTTTGTCCAATCTTCTCTCCGCAGCTTCTCTTTTCTGTTTTTCCATTTCCATTTGGAATCTCCTTTCCTCCACCTGCATCTGCAATTTCTTTTGTTCAGCTTCTATTTCCATTTTTCTCTCTTCCACCTTTAATGCTTTATCATATTGAGTAGTCGCATATTCTTCCAATTTATCACCAGTCTTACCAAGGGATTTCCCTTGCTCAATAAAGTACTCAAGTGTAGACATGATGTCTAATATTATGAGTCCCAAAACCTGAAATAATTAATTAACTTATTTCAACCTTAATGGTAACAAGACTTAAAAAAGTACTTGTATAATCACAATGTTTACTCCAATCTCTGTGGGAAACAAGTCTTTGACAAAGAACTTGTATTATCAAATGTATAATAATACCACCAGTCACTTCTTAATCATCAGGGCACTACACAAATAATAGTGCATAACCATATATCCATCAGTTATTTATCATAACTGCACTACACAGTTAATAGTGCATAAGCAAAAACCACCAGTTAGTTATGATAAGTGCACTACACAGCTAATAGTGCATAAGCAAATATTTAACAATACTGAATGCTAACTAAGAACTATGTAAACAATAACAAAGATCCAAGACAATGTAAATAATAACAAAGATCCAAGACAATGTAAATAATAACAAAGATCAAAGACAATGTAAACAATAACAAAGATCAAAGACAATACGAAAACATTCGCATAAGTCAACTAAATAAACAGCAGAACTAAAATAAATATCACAAAGGATGTGATGACAAATGCGAAAAATGTAAACAAACAAATGACGTCACAGTGTATAAACGAAAATGGTGTAAAGAACTGAATAATAGAAAAGAGGAGACCTACAAAATACAAAGAAATCACAACAAAACTAAAGAATGCGAAAAAATACCGAAAACAAAACTGCACATGTCGTCACAACTAAACGTAAATAGCAATAAATATTGCTAACAATTTCCAATTAAGGAAATTGCTCCTACAGAACGCTATCATAAGACCTCTATGACGTGGTATCTCTTATGATAGTCACCTACCCAACCAGCCCGCCGAAATATAAACATATAAATATACAAATAACATATAACATGTAAACATATAACATGTAGCAAAAAGTGTGTGAAAATATAGAAGGCTCAGTTAGGATATAAGGGCACAGTTTACAAACAAAACAGGCCAGTTAACTTATATATGTCCAAACGTCAGCACGGTGCAGAACAGGTTGCGATCAGCATTCTGAGGATAAATGATCCAACGTTGATCGACAACTGCTCCCATAAACAGCCATGACGCAGGAAATGAGCTTCTGATACAGGAAATGTTGTTTCGGCACTTGTCCTTCTTCCTTACAATGCTCGGCACTTGACCCTCTAAATGTATTAGCAGAAAATCGACTTGATCGGTACTTGTCCTTCTAGATCAGGAAAACTTCGATAAACTGTCGAGCAGCGCCGGGTACTTTCAAAATATTTCTTTGAAGGAAGTGAGTTCAAACTGCAATGTTGTATGAAGTATGCTGTCTGGGTTTGTTGACCCCCTTGAGTGCTGGTACCAGATTAAACCAACATCTGGCCACCATAATGATATGGGTGGATTTAGGCTGACTTCTCAATGATGATAAGGCCACACTGTCTGGCCACTATGGACGTTGCAAGTATAAGTCCAAGTACGTTGTAAATCTTTAGCTCTGTCAAATACCACCCCTATCGACACCAGGTATATTATAGTTGAAGTGTAGGGTGTCTTATCTGGTTTTTGTTGTTGCTGTGTGTATAGTAGTGAGGTAGTTCACAGAGTTACAGCACATGAAATATGACATGCGAAGTCATAAAAGGGTAAACTGCTCTTGACGTTTCATCATTTATTTGACGCCACAAGTACAGATACGTTACATAAGTCATAGACATCAATAGTTCAATGTATTCAGCATTCTAAAGTTTCTTCATGGATCTGCATACATAAGGTTCATCAAAATCCTGCAACAGTGTCAGCTGCATATCATCAATGTTCATTAAATAATAATCAATACTCCTCTCTGATACTGGCAGATCAGATGTACAAAAATAAGTCTATTATTGTCCGTACGAGAATAGCATTTCAGGAGTACAGGTCAAGCTGACCTTTATAGCGTCCCTAAGTCTAACCCTCGACATAGGTGCAATCGCTGACATAGCGAATCCTAGAACATAGAAATTGTTCTGTGGGCCTAGAGCGACCCGTGTATATATATATATATATATATATATATAGATATATATATATATATATATATGTATATATATATATATATATATATATATATATATATATATATATATATATATATATATATATATATATATATATATATATATATATCTCAGGTATAAAGATACCGGTGGTGAAATTTCCTGGTAAAAGAACCTCTCCATTCTGTAACACACAAGCGAGCAGAGATCGACACAATGTCTAACATCTAGGTAGATCACAGAGTTCAATAAAGGAGGGTATTACCTTTCTTCAGAATCAACATCACAAAACATACGCCTCCAGGCGGTTTTTTGAATCATATAGGGAAAGCCTCGTTAGCTAACTAACTCACAGGAGGACTATAGAACTCCTTATCAAAAATCACAGAGACGCAAGAAGCGTCCTTTCTCTGCTCAGTACATCTCGTCGAATCCCTGGGCGGAAGACGATTCTAACCCTCTTAAAGTTTTGGCATGCGCAGAACGCATACATCTGACTAACACTCACAACGAAACGATGAAGGAACCATTTCAACAAAGCTATGTTCAGAAATCACGCCTTATAAGGACATGGGAATAAAACTCAACCCTAGTTTCAATCATTCCAAGAAATAGTTGACCGATACTACCGTATAAGGAGACATCGTTCAAAAAAAAATGAATCAGCGAGTCAAGACACAAGATAAGATAACCAACGAGTCAACCAACAAGAGAAGGTAACCCCCATAGTACAATGTACCCATTGTTTAAACAAGGGTTATCTGCCTTAGATCACAAAAAATTTAAAGTGTACAATTCATACAGATTAATTACACACAGTCTTAGAAAAATTATGTGCGTAACAGCCACTTATACCCCACACTTTGTTCCAGAGATAGCACCCTCAACTGGCACCACCGACTAGTATATCGAAAGAAGAGAAACAAATCACCTCTTGAGTATTGGGTTTCTTGATACACAATCGTATGCCCCCCTCCCCCACCCTTTTCATTCCACCATCCTATCTATCTCAGAACGTTACCGTCTCTGAGCATTAATATTAATCCCAGTGAGCGGAAAACATTCATTACATTTATATTGAATATCTTTACATTTGCACTGGTTGAAAAAGTGAATAATATAATAAGAAGTGGGTACATCAGTTCTATCATCATCCACTCCCTGCTCCATATGGATCTTGGGACTACCTCTGCTTTTGGTTCTCTATGAGAAACCCGCATAAAGCAGTTACCAGCTCTTGTAGTGGTGGTTTATGAAACCATCATTCTATGCTGAGGTTGCCAACCTCAGATGACTTTGGCATCCATTAGCAATTTTCACATGTTAATAAATGCAAAATGTAGAATTTTAAAATGTACAACTCACCCTAAAATCTCTTTTGACTACTGACTCCTGGCTCAGAGCAATAGTTAAGGCAACTTGTTTAAGATGCCTCTTGCACGCGGTCTGGGTTATTACTTTACACTAGGCCCCCACTCTGACTTTGTGTTTCGGATTCCTATGATTCCGGCTTTTCCATGTTAATGTAAATGGAGTTTTCCTAGGATATAAATCCACAAGATGCTCAAACAACTTCCCGTCCGAGAAATGGAATTCTGATCTTATTCCTTACTCTGGCTAGCTGGTTGTCTTCTTGACGAGGTGAATTTCACAGTGCTCTAAACCTGAGAAAGTGTCAGATTAAATTGCAACTTTCATCCCATTGCAAGTGGTTGTTACAATCTGACCAGGCTCTAATCATAAGAGTTGTTTATAACATATGGAATTGCCCAGCCAATTGCGTTTTTTGATGGGGTTTATCCCAACAATTTCCTCATAGGAAAATTCTTCGTGATGTAAGTCACTTTCCATATAAGGAATTGTTATTTCCGTCTATTATCGGTCCTGTTTACACTTACGACTTCCTACATTATCACTAATAATGCCTTCTCGGAAACTTATTACAACATTCCGTCTGTAATTGGTCACCACCTGAATAATTTACTGCCCTGTACCTGGGAAAACAAACATTCATCGTGTGACCATATGGGTTGTGTTCTCTCCACGAGAGAAATTAGGAAGTACAATAGCCATATCAGCGATAACCAAGCTCGCGGGGCGATCTTCATGTTTATACGGTGAACCAATGTCTGGTACACGAGAATTTTACCAACATGACTGTCGGTCGATATTACATCACCTGCTTACTCTCTCAGCAGGGATGATCAGGTAAACAGACATGACGAATTATTACAGGAAGAAGTGTAAACAAGTGACTGGGTACGTATTTCTGTGCTCTGAAAATGAGAAAAATAAGAGAGAGAAAATACGAAAAGGGGAATGACCAACAACGCCACAACCACAGGGGAGTGGAGAGTTAGAGACTTCACTACACTAGGTCCAGTTTCGAGAGGTGGGGGTGACAGTTCTCTTTCTCGCTACCTTTATCTTCTCTAATTCAAGAGCAGAGTCATTACCCATTTACAGCTGGGTAGACTGGAACGTGACGACGCTGCGTTTCAAACCAGGTACCTTTGAAGCAAGAGGCCATCACTCTATCCACTCTGCCAATCGGACTTAAGCAGCCATTGTAAGATGAAGCAGTAAAAAAAAGCAGATGACGGTATGCATTAAAAGCATTTTCAATGCCAAATATAGAAAGAAAACACACAAGACTTATGAACTTTCCACAAGGATTGAAATGGTTTACCCTAATTATAACCCACGTGGGGTTGAACTGAACATCCCATGCACATGGCAAACACAAGTTTTCCTGTGCATGGTCCTAAAACCAAACCAAAAAATCGAAATGGTACAATACCACTATTGTGGAACTGATGACAAGAACTAGACAAGTGCCAGTGGAACAAAAAATGAGAAGAAGACGCTGGCGATGGAAACGAGCCACACTGAGAAAAACTTGTTGATAGTATTACAAGGCAGCCTTTGTTCTGGAACCCCCCAGAGTAAGAGAGGCAGAAGAAGACAGAAGAACACACGAAAAAGAGAACTGGAGACATACATGAAAGGAATGATGAAGACATGGATAGACCTTGGGTGTTGGCACGAGACAGGAAAACTTGGCAGACGTTTTTTGGAGGTTTATGCTCTATCGGGAACTGAAGAGTGATGATGAACAGAAGGTAACAAGGCTTAAATTACCAGTTTCAGATGTAATATTTTTAAATAGTTTAGATAAGTTCATATATACTTCACTTTCGTTTTTGCATACAGACGAAGACTGCCTCGAAATAAGACAGCCCTTTGATTACAAATGGAATGATTATCAATGTAATCTAGGAAATAGATACATCTGTGAGACTAGGTAAGTCATTTTAGTTGAAACACAGATTAGTAGTTGCGCCGCCGTGTTGCCCGCGTGGCTATCCGTACATTGGCTGCAGCGTTGCCACTCCTAGGTGGATTCATCTAGATCTAGGTTTTTTTGGTCCCGTCTAGGTGTCATTTTCCTTCATTAGTTGACAAACGCCTCCTAGATTTTGCAAAAAATTGGCCAAAATAGCCCAAAAATCGCCAACAGAAGCCCAAAATAGCCCAAGTCGTCGATATCTAGGTTCTTTTTTTTTCAAAATTCAGAGTGGCAATGCTGATCGGCTGTGTCACCTGGACAGGTTAAAGCGTGGGTAATAAATTTGTATTTCTATGTTCAGCCTCAATGTTTGTTAGACATTATCAGTTTTGAAAAGCTTGAGACCAGGTTTGGATTAGTGTCAGCGTAAGAGGTTTAATTAGTAGAAGCGATAAGGTGCATGTATCGATAGCCCCTCGGGAAATAAAGCAGCCTATGTCTACTACTCTGTGATTTAACTGTCATTGTTATACATATACTGAAATATTGCTGTCATTAAATTAAACTAAAAATGTTCATAACAAATTTTTGAAGACATAGATCTCACACATTATGGGGTAGAAACAAAGGTTTACAATGCACTTGAATTCATTCTGGATCAGTAAGAATTAGGTAACCATGTTTAGTTACAATTTAACAACATAAATCCTCTTTTCTAAAGAACATGGATTCCAATACCTGGTAATGCGAATTATTTTATTTGTTGTTTTAGGTGACCTTCCCTTAATGAAATCTCATTTTTTTAAACAGTACTCAGAAATTCGCGGAATAAAAAAAAATGTGGTTAACACGTGAGCATTACAAATTATTAGTCAACATGTTTTGAGATAAAAAAACCGTACAGAACATTTGTATGGCCGAACACACGCGAAAAACGGTAAATATTCGGCAAAACGTACATGTTGACAGGTATGCAAAGAGAACCTGGCATAAATTAGTTCAAGGCGTCTGCGTCTTAAGGAGCTGAAGGGTAATAAAGAATTTGTAATTGAATACTCAAGTCAAATATCAGCCCATTTTACAATTGATTCTTCTTCTTCTTCTTCCTCGTTCGTCATGAAAAGGACGTTGGTTGCGTTGTGTCTGTTTACGCCGTAGCTGCGATATCTGCGCCTTTCGGCCGACACATCCGACTTCAGCACGGCATTTTTTGGGACCGGGTTTGCCTTCCCTCTTCGATCCCTACTCTCTCAGCCAGACTGCAGTGATGCAGCCTATTTCCAGGACCACCACGTGGAGGTGGAGTAGGGGTCTTGGTCAGCTCTGGTTCGCTGACCCTGACGCAAGCAGTCAAGCAATGGGTCGCTGACTGCATTCTTTATTGCTGCATCTTTGGGTCCCTTACAATTGATTCATGTGTGGTTGAATGCTAAAATCAAATATCTTAGTCCATTTTACAATCTATTTATTTGTGGCTGAATGTTCAAATCAAATATCTTGTTGTTAATTTTAGGACCTTGCACAAACCAATGACTTTTTTTGTGTGCATGGGGTCCAACCCCACATGGGTTATAATTTGGGTGTAAAGTGTTCCTTTTTTCTATATAGTACCTTACATTTGTTGTTTTTCCAGACTGTAAATTCTCTGGCTTATGGTTTGGCGTTTTCTAAGATCTGTTGGTGTATCTCTTCCCTGTTTTTGAGTTTATCTCCTTTCACCCTGTTGAGTTTTGGGATGTTTGTGCCCTGATTTATTGTATGCTACCTTTTTATTTATTACCCTTGATACTAACTCATCTCTACATATATAAAAGGCAACGTCTGTCTGTCTGTCTGTTACATCAGACCTCAAGAACGGCGGAACCGATTTTGATGCGGTTTTCTTCAGCGCATTTGACATGCCTCTGGAAAGGGTTTAAGCTATATATCATTATGGTACGACATCAGGAGGCTGAGCAGTGAAGTAAAAACTCAGAACATTATTATCTCATTCTTATCTCAAGGGATGTAAAAACTCTACCGCTGACCCTTATTATGGGTTAACGCCCTTAGCTTACAAACTGTATAAGTCATAGATTTTTCTCCCTTTACGTTAAATTTACAAGTGCGTTGCTTTCTGTAATGCAAATTTTCTAAATCGGATTCCTGACAAGCACTCCCTATCACACCTGTAAGGGAAGGAAAGTTTGAATAATACTCAGCTATGTAGAGTTGTTCACGATACGCCTCTAAGAATACGTTACATTCATTTAATTTGCTCTGTGAACGTGTCCTGACCTTGGCATTTCGCGCCAGATCCTAAATTTAGGAGATGTTTGACACCCATGTAGATTTTCGAGAATCGGTTCTTTATGAGACTGGATGGCCCGAGATCGGTTGTCGTCTTTAACTTCAAACAAACCAAACCAAGAAAACCACTGAAATACTAACGCCAACGCTGAAAGTCGCAAATAGTAGCAGTAGAAAAACGTTTTGTGGGCGTGTAGTGTGTGTGTATGTATGTGTGTATGTGTGTGTGATGGGTACATTATTTTTTTTAAAAATTTACAAACTGGAAATGACCTTAATGTCTTTAACATTATTCGATAGCAATTTAATTATGCCATTTCATCAAGAGAAATTGAAAAAGTATAACATGGGTGCAAGTATAAATGTGTATGTGAAGGAGTATTTGTGTATTTGTTACGTATATTTGTTACCCATTATTGCCAATGTTTCAATGCACATGTCTCTGTAAATTTGTAAATTTCCACGGAATGTGAATAAAGGTGTTAAAAAATGAGAGAACGGAGACGAAAAAAAGGTGCTACCAGGTTGAGGCCCTTCCATTGCACCCCGGTTGGATTGACATCTGCGATCACCCCAAATGCGCGTGACCCGGGTGCGTATTTTTTCGTCGGAGGGACTGCGTTCGCGCTATCCCCTGATTAATGCAATAAAAATGAGTGGTGGATATTGTACGTAATTTTTTTTACATTGTTAGATATCATGATATGACGAGAGGTAATACATTACATAAAACAAAACCGAATGAAGAAAATCATTGAATTCAAAGACTTGTGATTCATACGTGTTGTCTATATACTTGGCAAGATATGCAATAGTACAATTAAAACCAAAAAACTTTTAACCTTCCTAAAACGATTCGCACCAAACCCGACTTGCACCCATTCCGCCATGGACCCGGCCTAAGCCGGGTATGACCTCTAGAACTACATTGTAGAGGCTACAATCCTTACAGGTTGTGGTAGCGGGAAGAAAGTCTGCATACCACGAATCCCGACGATTCCCTCCGATCTGCCGTTCAATTTTAAGACACTCCAATTCCCTATAAAGTCCATTTTTCAATGACCATTAATAAAGCACAAGGTCAAACGCGTCGACTTGAGCGATGAGTGCTTCTCACATGGCCAACTGTATGTGGCATTTTCTCGAGTTAGCACACCGGAACACTTATACATGTTGTCACCAAGTGATTGTACTTCCAATGTCGTCTACAAAGAAGCCGTTACTTAAAGTTTTTGCGTTAAAAGCACACCTCAATGAAATAGGACAATTAAAACCAAAAACAGTTAAACCTTCCTAACACGATTCGCAGTAAATCCGAGTTGCACCCATTCCGGCATGGATCCGGGCTAAGCCGGGTATGACCGCAAGTGTATTTAAATTTGGAATGCACTGTTTTGTAATGTTTTGAAATTTATCTTACTTTTGTAGTTAATATTTGTGGTGAATATTTTATTTATGTATTTTGTTTCACTTACAACTTCACTTCTCCTTTGCTCTAGTACTTACATGTTAATTTTTGTTCTGGTACCGGCAATATAAAATTTTATTATGTTTTGTAGTTCCCTGGGTAGGTCAACTTTTAGTACACTTTCTAGTGATAGTGAGTGTTGTGCTTCGAAATATTCATTCAGTGGTTTTCTTTGCTGCTCATATTTCTTGCCAAATATCGTAGTCCATTTTACAATTGATTTATGTGTGGTTGAATACTCAAATCAAATAATGCAGTACACTATACAATTGATTTATGTGCCGTTGATTACTCAAATCAAATATGTTAGTTCATTTTATGATTTATGCGTGGTTGAATACTCAAATCAAATATCTTAGTCCATTGTACAATTGGTTTATGAGTGGTTGAATACTCAAATAAAAAATGTTAGTCCATTTTACGATTTATGTGTGGTTGAATACTCAAATCTAATATCTTAGTCCATTTTAAAATTGATTTCTGTCTAGTTGAATATCAAATCAAATATGTTAGTTCATTTTACGATTTATGCGTGGTTTAATACTCGAATCAAATATCTTAGTCCATTTTACAGTTGATTTAAGCGTGGTTGACTCAAATCAAATATTGAGGTCCATCTTACAATTCATTTAGGTGTAGTTCAATACTCAAATCAAATATCTTAGTCCATTTTACAATTGATTTACAAGGTATGTGTAGCTGAATACTCAGATCAAATATCTTAGTCCATTTTACAATTGATTTATGTCTAGTTGAATACTCGAATCAAATATCTTAATCCATTTTACAACTGCTTTATGTGTACCGTAGTTGAATACTTGAATCAAATATCTTAGCCCATTTTACAATTGATTTATGTGTAGTTGAACACTCAAATCAAATATCTTAGTCCATTTTACAATTGATTTATCTGTAGTTGAATACTCGAATCAAGTACTGAAGACCATTTTACAATTGATTTTTGTGTAGTTCGAATACTCAAATCAAATATCTTAGTCCATTTTACAATTGATTTATGTGTAGTTGAATACTCAAATCAAATGCTGAAGACCATTTTACAATTGATTTATATGTAGTTGAATACTCAAATCAAATATCTTAGTCCATTTTACAACTGATTTATGTGTAGTTGAATACTCAAATCAAATATCTTAGTCCATTTTACAATTGATTTATGTGTAGTTGATTACTCAAATAAAATATCTTAGTCCATTTTACAATTGATTTATGTGTAGTTGAATACTCAAATCAAATATCTTTGCCCATTTTACAATTGATTTATGTGTAGTTAATACTCAAATCATATATCACTTACATAATTATTCTGTGACATCTCTTCTTATTTGCAGGCCTCTGCCTCTCAAGCTGCAAGCATGAACGTATTTCTTCTAGATGAAATGGACGACTTGAACTAGCCACTTTCATCAGTAATGGCTTCTTTTAAACAGGCTTTGATTTTTTTTTTTAAATGCTAAAACACCAGACAAATGAAAATCTAAGCATGTCTGTCAACTAAATTAAAATAATTAGAATTTAAAAAAAAAACACCGAATTTTGTTGTGTCTATTACTGTTTTCAATTTGTCATTCTCCAACTTTCTAAACTACTGAATTTAATGTTTCCATCAGTTAATTCTTTATGCTGTTTCTGTCGATTGTTACATAAATATCGATTCAACGAACTGAAGATTGTTAAGTTCTTTTCGCGTGGGAGTTAAGTGTTTGAGATCCTCACATGCGGGTCTAGTCTTTTATAGACGCACATGTGAGCGCATTGTATGTGTTATTAGTTGCGTGCCGTCGTGCACTATATTTGAACAGAATGGCGCGGTTTGTTGCGTCGATCTGTTGCCATCCTGCTATGATGCTTGAGGCAGATCCGGATATTAGCCATCAATGATAGACGTGATTTTGTATACTTGCCCTAAGTCAAGGGAAGATACGCGGACAATAATGTTATATTTAACTGAAAGTTGAGGAGGCCATTTTTTGAAGAACCGTACCAAGAATCCTTCCAGTATGAATATTTTGGCCAGCAAAACGGCTCGTATCCCGTCTCGGATACTTGAGTTCCTACGGCATTATGGCAGAGCTTCGGCTGGACTAGATGTGTCCTTCTGTTAGTGTGTCCCTCTAATGCCAGGAGCAGATTATTATTGAAATTAAGATGTATACGTAAAGATGAACATGGTCCATTTGTCAGAACCATGTATTCTGCCAAGACGGTGACCTTGATGATGTAACGGCCAGTGCAGTCAATCAAAGGCCATATCAATGCTTACTTAATGATGTATGATGTCCACCATATGATCATATATTTATGAAATGTTCCTGCCATGCAACCATGTTGATGTTCGTCTACCTTACTGATGTCCAAGTTTCGTGCTCAATAAATTGTATCGACAATGTTCCCTACGAGTCCAGCATTTGTTCCTCGCCAGTTTGGTCCTACTGTTTGACCTATTACTCGATGTTACCAACCATTAACTATCACCATCCTATGCCAGAATTAAACGGCCCACACATCATTCGCGTTAGCAAATAATACGTCGGCCACTAACAGTAAGCCCGACAGGCCGCACCACCACCAACAAGATAAAACACCAGTAACAAAGATCCACTACAGAATGTAACATCATCATCATCATCATCAGCAGCTGCCATCTCCACAATGAAGGTCGGCTGCAATGGATCTTTTGACTCTTGTTTTGATGGCGCACTTTGATAGACACTTTCCTGTCCATCTCTTGATGTTATCTTCCCACTGGAGCCGCGCTAGCGTAGTGGTTACAACACCGCTCTGGCGACCGGGTGATTCAGGATCAAACCCGGGCGACGGCATTTGAGGATTTTTCGTCGACCGGGAATTGGACTGGATTAACTCGAGACCTGGCGAGGACATTTGAAGGAGTGTCGTCGACCAGGGATTGGCGGCTCCTGAGCCGACCCAGCTGCAATGGGTACCTCCGAAATCGGAGAGTATTTGCCTGAATGGCGAGGGACACCTGTCTCTGTACAAGAAAAAAGGGATACTCACGTAAAATCAATGTCAGGTTAGACATTAGTAATAACCTGAGATTTCGCCTCGAGTATTAGCGGGCGTACGAAAAAAAAAAAAATCTTCCCACTTATAGCGCTGTCTTCCTCTTGCATGTTTACCTTCAATTCTTCCTTTTATTATGGTCCTCAGTAAGGTGTTATGTCTTTTTATATAATCAAAATATTTTAGCTGTCCTATCTTGATCTCCTTCATTGATTCTCTTTCCAGTTCTAGGTCCTCTTTATTTGTTTTCTTCTTTTTCCAGAAGATGTGCCCCATTGTATCACGTTCTCATAATAAACTCATTAGCCAGTAACCCATCAAGAAATAACGGCAAAGAATTTTGGTGTGCTATTTCTGTCTCATGTCCTTGTTGTTGTTGATTAACTAGGGCTGCTGAGGTCATCGCTCTTTAGCAGTCAATGCAAGTTGAAAAATATGCGTGTGTTCTGTAGCTGTTGAGTGGTGTTGTATAGAGTGTTTGTTGATGGCTGTACGTGGTGAAGAACCACACCCTCCTCGAGGTGGCCATGGGATGTAAATCCCCAGGCTCTAGAGAAGCAAACATCGATAATAAACCTGCTGTGCTGAAACCTCACACACCCGTCCGTAGTTGGAAGGGAGCCAGAACTATACTGAACAGAATTGGGGGATTGGAAACTAGTCTTATGTCCTAAAGACAGCACCATTTCACCTGTGTCCAGTTTTCTCATTTCATTTCACCTTCCACCGAGCAAGTATGCCTGTCAACACATACATAAACTTGGAAACTGTAATTAACAAAAACAGACTTACAAAAACTGAAGACAGATGCCTGAGTTAAACAAAAAATTACTTCTGCTGTAAATAGAATGCAAAACGTTTGCTTGGAAGGCAACTATTCTAACCATCAAACCACTGATGTATCTTGGGATATACGGTTTTTAAGTCTTAACTACATTCTTGTTTACACAATACCCAATAGAAGTGAGACAAGATGTATTTTTTCTTAAGATTCCCAATACAGTGGTCGTCAAAATATTTGTTTTAAAAAAATGTGAAAACATATAGATCAGGTGTTGGCATCTAGTCGATCCCAATCTACTGGTAGATCCCAGTGGATGATTTGTTAGATCTTTAGACGACTTCTGAGGAAAAAAGACTTTTTAAACTAGGGAAATTTTGGACTAGGCCTCTCCCACCATATATATATATAAAAGTCGCTTTTGGGGCCCCTCCAGGATTAGGGGCCCTGAAGCTTAAGCTTCATTAGTTTCATAGTAGATCCGCCACTGCAGGGTGGTATGAATAAATACAGCCCCTGCCTTAGAATCAGAGTTGTATTGTTGTTCGGGTCGGGTCGAGTGTGCAAGAGAGTGATCACATATTACAAACACATCATCTCTCGCTCACCCTATCACACATATATATATATATATATAGGGTGTCCGAACGAGAGCAGGTAGATTTGATTTGCCCGCCATTTCTGTGGATTTTGTTTCTGTCACTTCATATTTGGAAGACGTCAAATAGAGACGTGGCAAATTCATTATGGAGAGGTACACGTATAAACAACGCGTTTCAATAGTTAAAACTTATTATCAAAATCAGTGTTCAATTGCGGTGACTCGGCGTAAATTACGTGAAATTTTGAGTCGTAATCAGGTGCCTGCAGTATGCACAATTCAGCGTTTAGTAGCGGTATTTGAAGAAACTGGTTCGGTGGTGAATCGCTCAAGGCCTCCAGCACCTCGGAGAGCTCGTTCATTGAAATACATTGCTGCTGTGCGTGAAAGTGTAGCTGAAATGCCGGGCACCTCCATCAGACACCGTTCACAAGAACTTGGCCTATCTCGGTCATCTTTACACACAATTTTGCGTAAAGATCTACACCTACACCCATATAAGATCCAGCTGACGCAAGCTCTTCAACCTGCAGACCACGAACGGCGTCGTAATTACAGTAATTGGATGTTAGAAGCCATTGAAAATGACCCTGAATTTTGGAAGAAAATCATCATGAGTGATGAGGCTCACTTCCACCTCGAAATTTGGCGACATCGACTGTCCTCCAAGATCGCCAGATTTAACTCCATTAGACTTTTTGTTATGGGGTTTTTTGAAAGGGAAGGTCTATACCAACAAGCCACAGACTATTGAGCAACTCAAAGTCAATATTCGAGAGGATATCGCCGCTATACAAGTTGAAACATGCGAAAATGTCATGCAAAATGTGCTCCAAAGGGCGCGCATCTGTATGGCTAGCAGAGGCGGCCATTTAAATGATATAGTGTTCCACACATAACTGCCAGGTCTAAATAAAACATACGTAACATAAAATTGACAATTGTTTCACTTTTAGACTAGTTATTCAAAAACAAAATCTACCTGTTCTCGTTCGGACACCCTATATATATATATATATATATATATATATATATATATATATATATATATATATATATATATATATATATATATATAATATATATATATATATATATATATATATATATATATATAATATATATATATATATATATATATATAGGGTGTCCGAACGAGAACAGGTAGATTTTGTTTTTGAATAACTAGTCTAAAAGTGAAACAATTGTCAATTTTATGTTACGTATGTTTTATTTAGACCTGGCAGTTATGTGTGGAACAGTATAGCCTATCATTTAAATGGCCGCCTCTGCTAGCCATACAGATGCGCGCCCTTTGGAGCACATTTTGCATGACATTTTCGCATGTTTCAACTTGTATAGCGGCGATATCCTCTCGAATATTGACTTTGAGTTGCTCAATAGTCTGTGGCTTTTTGGTATAGACCTTCCCTTTCAAAAAACCCCATAACAAAAAGTCTAATGGAGTTAAATCTGGCGATCTTGGAGGACAGTCGATGTCGCCAAATTTCGAAACTAATTTGTCAGGAAACATCCTATTCAAAATTTCTCTTGTGTCGCGTGCTATGTGCGACGTGGCGCCATCTTGTTGAAACCACATGTAACGCAGGTCCAAATCCTCCAATTGCGGACCGAAAAAGTTGTTAATCATGTCCCGATAGCGTTCGCCATTGACCGTAACAACATTGCCATGAGCGTTCTAAAAAAAGTATGGACCAATCATACCTCCAGCCCACATAGCGCACCAGACTGTCACTCGCCGAGGATGTAGAGGCTTCTCGTGTATCTCTCGTGGATTTTCGCTTCCCCAAATACGGCTATTTTGATTGTTTACGAAGCCACTGAGGTGGAAGTGAGCCTCATCACTCATGATGATTTTCTTCCAAAATTCAGGGTCATTTTCAATGGCTTCTAACATCCAATTACTGTAATTACGACGCCGTTCGTGGTCTGCAGGTTGAAGAGCTTGCGTCAACTGGATCTTATATGGGTGTAGGTGTAGATCTTTACGCAAAATTGTGTGTAAAGATGACCGAGATAGGCCAAGTTCTTGTGAACGGTGTCTGATGGAGGTGCCCGGCATTTCAGCTACACTTTCACGCACAGCAGCAATGTATTTCAATGAACGAGCTCTCCGAGGTGCTGGAGGCCTTGAGTGATTCACCACCGAACCAGTTTCTTCAAATACCGCTACTAAACGCTGAATTGTGCATACTGCAGGCACCTGATTACGACTCAAAATTTCACGTAATTTACGCCGAGTCACCGCAATTGAACACTGATTTTGATAATAAGTTTTAACTATTGAAACGCGTTGTTTATACGTGTACCTCTCCATAATGAATTTGCCACGTCTCTATTTGACGTCTTCCAAATATGAAGTGACAGAAACAAAATCCACAGAAATGGCGGGCAAATCAAATCTACCTGCTCTCGTTCGGACACCCTATATATATATATATATATATATATATATATATATATATATATATATATATATATATATATATATATATATATATATATATATATATATATATATATATATATATATATATATATATGTGTGTGTGTGTGATAGGGTGAGCGAGAGATGATGTGTTTGTAATATGTGATCACTCTCTTGCACACTCGACCCGACCCGAACAACAATACAACTCTGATTCTAAGGCAGGGGCTTATTTATTCATACCACCCTGCAGTGGCGGATCTACTATGAAACTAATGAAGCTTAAGCTTCAGGGCCCCTAATCCTGGAGGGGCCCCAAAAGCGACTTTAGTCCACATTGCTTAAAAATTTTGAGTCTACCGTATGAGAAGGGTTTTCTTAAAACATAATAATATTAATAATATAGTGTAATTCAATACAAAATAATAGTTAAATAAAAAGGTTATTAAAGTATCATGTAGGCTAGCCGTAAACGAAAAAACGCTTTCTCAGAAAGCAGACCTAAACTTTTTTCCTTTCAAAGCATGCGACAATAGTCGCACGACTCAAATTGATTAATTTTTTGTTGTATATATTTCAACAATCCCAAAGTTTGAGAGTCAGTAGCACAGATGTTGTAAAGGTGGAGAGTCGCGGTAAGTTGGCTGTTCTGCTGTGGCTAATGTAATTTTTTTCCCTTTTTAACATAAGTTATAGAGGAATAACAATGAGTTCATGAAAGTACTTAAGTGGATACGAAATCGCAAACTCAAGGAAAAGCGATCTGACGAAATCTCTAAATGTCAAAAACTAACAAACTATTTGGCAATGTCAAGTTTGTCAACACCTACAGTTGAAACAAGCCAAGCAAACACAATTGAAGCCAGTGATAGTGCACAAACTGTGGGAGCTCTTTCTACCAATATTCAACCCACTGTTGACGCTTTAGATACAGATGACGATCACAGTGGTCAACATGAAAGTACCGCGGAACAAGCAGAGACTGAGCAGAAACATGAAACAGGAAGCAAATTCAGTGATTTCAAAGAATACAGTGACCTCGAAAACTGGCCCATAACAGTTGATAATGATTTCATACAGAATTGTTTAATGCAAGACATAGGTTTTTTTTCAAATTAAAAAAGATGATGTATATACCAAATCAAGCAGGGTTTACAAGGAGCAAAACAGAAGTTTCTCAAACAAATATTTTGAAAAAAGATTGAAAAATGGCCAGTCTGTGATGAGATTCTGGTTAGTTTACTCAAAGAGCAAAGTCTGTATATACAGTTTTGTTTGCAAACACTTTTCTAAATGCCAAACATCACTTACAACAGGTGGGTTTTCTGACTGGATGAATGTACTCAGAACTCTGGAGAATCATGAAGACAGCATGGAACATAAAAGGGCGATGTTGTGTTGGATAACAAGAAAGTCAAATAAAAATACTGTGGATCAGCAACTTGAAGAACAGATGACAAAAAACATACAGTACTATTTTGTAGAACTGAAAAGAGTTGTAGCTGTTATAAAGTTTTTAAGTGAAAGAGGTTTGGCATTTACAGGTCATGAGGAGAAGTGGGGCTCACCAAATAATGGAAACTTCATGGGGGCCATTGAACTTATTGCAGAATTTTTACATGAACATCTCGAGAAATGTAAAAATGAATAAGTAAATGCTACTTACCTATCCAAAACCGTGTATGAAGAATTTATAGAAAATATGGGAAAACATGTGCAAGATGAAATTGTGAATCAAATCAACAACCTAAACACCAAATACTACTCTATTATTGTTGACTCTACGCCTGAAATTGACACATGTTGACAAGCTGGTAATTGTGGTTCGATACTGCTATAATGGAAAACCCTGTGAGAGATTTTTAACATTTTTACCGACAGAAAACCATTCACCCACGACCTTGTTCAACAAAATACAAGTCCTGGGTGAACATAAGCTTTCACTTGAAAATATCCGTGCTCAGTCCTACGATAATGCATCTAACACGAAGGGCTCGGAGAAAGGGCTGCAAGCACTCTTTAAAAACATTAACAGGTACGCAGACTATGTACCATGTGCAGCCCATTCAATTAACCTTGTTGGAAGAAAAGGCAGTGTCTACTGTACCTGAAGTTGTTGACTATTTTGGCATTTTGCAGGAGCTGTATGTTTTCTTTTCTGGATCTCCACGAAGATGGGGGATTTTAAACACACAGGGCAATCTACATTTTTCTCTAAAGAGCTTAAGTGTAACTAGATGGTCTGCACACTATGAAGCAGTCCGGGAAATTAAAAATGGATATATGGGTATTTTACAAACTCTCAAACATATTTTTGAAGACTCAGAAGAGGAGCCTGGATGTAAACGAGATGCAAAGAATTTATACAACAAAGTTGGTAAAGCTGGAATATGCTATTTTAACAGTCGTTTGGGAAGAAGTGCTGGAGCGTTTCAACAAAACAAGTAAGAAACTCCAAACCCCTGGTTTTGATATATTTGAAGGTTATCTTCTGCTTTCATCTTTACTTTCGTTTGTTAAAGAACTCAGAGAAAATTCAGCCAATAGGATTGTACACTATGAATCAGAAGCAAAAGTTTTGTGTGAAGATAACACTTCAAGTTATTCTGATGCTTCCAAACGCATTGTTATAAGGAAATTTTCAGAAGGAACAAGTGGTATTGCTTCTTTGAGAGGAGCTGACAAATTTAGGATAGAAGTTCTATATCAACTCTATGACTGCTTGATAATCCAGTTACGCAAGAGGATTGACCCATATGAGCAGATTGCGAAAAGGTTCAAGTTCCTCTCAGAATTGGTGAACAATTCTGAAATTGATGAGGACAGTATTAAACTTATAATATCGTATTACAAAGATGATATTGACCACAAATTAGTAAACGAGTGTTATCAGTTCAAAGAATATTTGCACTTTAGGAAATCCCAGAACACAGAAGGAAACACGCCATCTAAAATGCAACGTGCAGAAGTTCTTCAGCTTATTTGTGAGCAACACCTAATTGAAGTGTTTCCCAATATTACTACTGCGCTTAAGCTGTACTTGACAATGCCCATCACGAGCTGCGAAGCAGAATGGAATTTTTCAAAGCTATCCTTTATAAAAAAACAAATTTCGGTCTACATGACTGAAGAGCGCTTAAATTCTGTATGCATATTGTCTCTAGAAAATGACATTGCAAGGAAGCTCTCATATGACAAAACTGTACGTGAATATGTTGCTAGAAAAAACAGAAATAAGAGTATTTTGTAAAATGTGCTTCATGTAGTATGTTCTGGTAAGTTTAACTTTTCCTTCTGAGCACAAATCCCTTATGGATACACCTTGTCATCCTTGTTTTTTAACAAATGTATTTAAATATTTTCATCATTGCTAATTTTCCTATCTTATAATTTTCTTGGTATGTCTTCAAAGAACTAATTCTGAATGATGGAGGCAATCATTAAAATAGTTAAGATTTTAAAAAATCACATATACCAAGGTGGATAGTGGTTTAGTGGTCAGAACATATGCCTTCCAAGCAAATGTTCTGCATTCAACTCCCTGCAGAGTTGTTTCTTTTTTGAAAATTCATTGATTTGTCTTCAGTTTTTATATGTGTGTTGTTGTGGATCTACTATATGTCTGTGTTGTTGTAGATCTACTATATGTCTGTGTTGTTGTAGATCTACTATATGTCTGTGTTGTTGTAGATCTACTATATGTCTGTGTTGTTGTAGATCTACTATAAAGCTTGAGCTTCAGGTCCTCTAAGTCCATTTATCTCTATGATACAATTCTTTCCCATCCTCACAATATTTTTTTAATAAAAAAGTTCAAGCTTCAGGGCCCCCAAAATGTAGATCCGCCACTCAACCGTATCAGTGACAAAGAGCAAACATTAAACAAATAAATCAACAAACAAAACACCCAGCCAGTGCTCAATTGCTAACGTGTCATTTCTTTGTTCATCTCCTACCCACACAGGGCGTGCCTAACTTCGTTTCTTCCGTCTAGACCGCTCTTGCGAAAAGGGTTCGCCGGTTGTTGTTGTTTTGCTGAGGTGATGGGTGGAGAGCGGGCACTTAACAGCTGACCGTTATTACCTCTTCTAGTTCTATCTTGGTCTACCCTGTTCAACCTGAAATTTGGTTATAATTGGGGTATTTAATGTCATTTTATTTTTTAATTTTGTATTCAATTTAAATAGCTATTGTCTTTAGCAGTTGCTGATTTTAATTTATATTAGTATTTGTCTATTTTATTTTCTCTTTTGTATTGTTTCTTGATAACTATTGTCCTTTACACTTGGTTTTACTTTGTATTAGTATTTGTTCTTTTTGTGTTGTCTTTATTTTTTTATTTCTGTGGCGAGTGTGCCGGGGAGGTTATTGATGTTACAAAACTACGTGTACTCAGAGTGAGGTCAAGCTATGTAAGTCCCTGAGTCTAATTGTTGATGATGATGTGTTCTCAGGGTATCTATCCGCTACCTCCCAAAGATCTCACTCTGGGAAATATTTTAGGAGAGTGTTATATGTTTTATGGCTACGTGTCTAGGGTAATGTAAGTATAGTGATAAGTGCATAAAACAAACACAACTGTAACTCAATGAAATTGAATTAAGTAAGACTGTTGTTAAGTTTATATAATTATGTTACAATTTTAATTTCCTGTCCCTCAAAATCTTTTGGGGCAGGAATGGTTAAAAATGAAGAGAACTGTATTTACATGTAATAAATAAATAAGGAGGAATCTTTGTCCATAACTTGATAATAAACAAGTGTCACTGTAGGTGTAGAACATAGACTGATGTAATACTGTCTAAACGTGATAGTCAATGGTGGGAGGGACTATTGTTGTCATCACGCCTACAATAATGAATGTTCAAGTGTGGAAAATTTTAATAAATGAGTTTTCAGAGCCCACTTAAAGGGACTTCACCTGATGTTTCTATCTGAAGTAGTTTACAGTAGATCATACAAATTCAGCATAAGAGTTGTCTTCAGGCTATCAAATGCAGCATACAGCTTTGCTGAGGCCTTCACTGTCCTCAAATTCTGTCTTCACCAGGTTTCCTGCCACCAACTGGTAACAGGCAATATAACCCTGAAAAAGAAGGACATTCCCCTACTTTTTATATGCTGGCTATAATAATTCCACAACTACTCAAAACTATCATTAATTGTGGTCAGTCTAGTGTGCAAAACATTTGCACTAGCCCCTAGTTTATTTGACTTCACTCCGTACTGTGTTTACATTCTTTTTCCATATGGCTGCAACGCCACTGTCACTTTAAACATTGATTTTCTTCCATAAAATCAGATAGGTATACCGTTTTCTTCTGGTAAACTGTTACTTCTTTTGTGCAATCATTCTAAGTATGTTTTCAGGCGTCACTTGAACACTGTGACACTGCAGAAGACTGCCAATAGCTTTCTGGACTTACAGTCGTAATGTTTTTTATTGCAATATTCAATCACAATTTAATTTCGTTTCTCTATAAGTTTGCTTAGGCATGCTTGCTAGGATGTCGTAATTCGTTTCCCATGGCAATGTCGCACAACACAAAATTTTGGCGCCCGATCTGGGTTGCCTCTACATATTAATAAAATATATCAATAAAATTATTTATATTACCGCAATCAATGAAATATTTCACACAAGTGTAAGATTAACTGGCAATCAATGGCACCGGTGCAGATCGCTGTCGTCCAGACCGCAAAGGCATTGGTCACAAATGCTATGCAGCTGATCTTAATCTACTGTGTTGAAATTTTTGTCTTAAGTGGCAGCTTATTCTGGCAAAGCGTTAGTTTTATCTCCCCTTCCTAAACTATCATTAACCAATCAAACCAGTCAAGCAAATTTGACTGTTCAAAAACGCGTCCCGAAAATGTAACTTCCGAAGACTTTCAAAATTGAGCCGTTTCTCAGTGTGTCTGTTTCAAGTTTTATTTTCTACTATATCTCTGTCATTATTGGGTCGATTTCAATTTTTAAAAGTGATTCTTAAACTGCCCTTTTGCCTCTATCATCCTATCTAGTTTTCATCTACCTCTTCTTCGTCGTTTTCATCTATGTAATTTGTCTCTATATTTATTCTGAACAAAATACTTTTCTATAGGGCAAGATGATCTATTATAGGGAATAGTATGGTATTTTTATACACAATATTATCGCTATAATTCAAAACATCCATTTTATTTACCCTCTTTATGTATGAAGAAATAAGTTATCTAAGTTTCTGTCTTCCCCCCCCCCTCCTCTCTGCACAAATTTGGTTTTAGTGTCATTTTCAAACGCATAAGTTAGTCTTGATTCTTTTAATGTTAACCCACCCCCCCCCCCTTTTTTTCCCCCTCTCTCTCCCTTTTTCAAGACGAGGTAACTAGTTTTTTTTTCTTCGGCCAACTTTCCGGCTTTCGTCATAAAATATTGGGAAGGGAAACGCGAGCTGCGGGTTTTATTGGGGGATGGGACTCAATACGCTTGGTCTTTGCAAATTCAAATCTTGTGCCAATCGTGTACTGTTCGGCTAGGCAAATGGCCTTGGGCAAAATTTCAAACCTTGTAGTTATTTATAGTTACAACCTTCACTAAATAATAGGGCGGTGTGTATGCGGTTTTGGGGAAGGGTAACCTTTTTCAAACTATGGTAGTAGAAAAGTCAAGTATTGTCCAATTCTTAGCAGACGTTTTGATCTTGCCCTTGGCAATTTTCAAATATAATAGTGGGGTTTATAGATTGTAATTTTACGTTACTAGATTTTCGCATAGGGGAATTTGAGCGCGTTGTGACACAGATTCACTTCATCACAATTTCATACCTTGTTGTCTTTCCTTGTCCTATGAGTAGTTAGTAAGTTTTTTTCTTTGTTTTTGGTTACTAACCTTATATGTTTTCCTTTGTTTTATGTATATATCTTTTAACTATTGATTGGGCATCTCTTGGGGCATCTATACTTAAAACCTTATCACCTGTCAAGTCTATATTGTGATTTCTATAGTAAGTTTTTAATTCAAGCCTTTGTTGTTCATACTTTTTACAGTGGATCAGGTAGTGGTCTATGTCATTCTTTTCCTGACATTATTGGCAGTGTGGTTCTTCTATCATAAAGTATGCTGCACCGAGACGCCACAGTTTTTTGTTTGATGGTATCTTTAATTCTTCTCTGACCTGGCACGTCCTCGTTGGTTCTTTCGGCAGTTTGAACGCGTGTCTGCCTTTTCTACTGTTCTTCCATTCCTCGTTTATAGTTATCTTCACTTGGCTCTTGATCTCTGACCTTCCCAGTCCTGCTCTTATATTGTTTTTACTTGTTCTTCCATTCTTGGCGTTCTGATCTGCCAACTCGTTACCAGCAATACCTATGTGTGCTGGAACCCACACTAGCCTCACACTACATCCTCTGTTCCCTAGTGATGTATTAATTGCTAGAATTTCTTCCTTTATGTCTGGCCGGCTACATTTACCTGGGTGTTCTAGAGCTTGTAGGGATGATAGTGAGTCTGTAAATATCGTAACAGCTTCTGGTGGGTTATTGTTACGTACATTTATTACCTACGGGGGTAGTCTTCGGTCCTGCCAAATGTACGCACCAGTTTTATATAGTTATATTATTTGTGCGTTCGATTGATTCACGCACTGACGTGCACAATGCTGTGTGAGTTGCTTTGGACGCACGTGTAACCTAGTTGAGTAGATTGTGACGTCATGATAGGGGCAGCTCGGACGACATTTATGTCCGCAGTGTTATTCTTTGATTCCTGGCAAATTTGAAGAAGCCATCAGTTGTATTCGTATCTATTGGTCTTCATGGCGAAGCCAATAGTGGAAGAATGAAGTAAGTGTCGCCCCATTTCTTATGGCAAGTTTTATTATGTAAATTAAAGTATCAGGCCGCTCCTATTAATGGTCTAGCGGGAATTCATCGGAGATGACATTCCTAGAATTGGACACACGGAGTCGATAGCCTTTGGAATCTTTTCGTAGAGGGAGAATCCATATGTGGAATCAAGTTAATGAATATATATATGCTTCACATGTTTAATATGCCGTTTTACCTATGCCAAAGTCGTGGTATGGATACCGAGAGGTTAGCCAAGATGAAACACTAACCTGGTTGTATTGTTATATCTGCCTTTGTTTGGATTGGATATGCTATCTAAGAATTTTTATGAAGAAAGTCTGGGATGCTTACAAGTATGATATAAATTATTGCTCCGTGAGAATGAATCCGTTTGCCTTAATAAACGTCCTTGGGAGAAGGTCAACGGACGTTAATACCATGTCTGTTATATGGTAATGGAAGTGATCCTTAGTCACTGGAATATAAGAGAACTTAACTGTTAGAGAATCTACAACAACTATTAACAGTGATATTAACATTTTGACGTATGATCTTCGCATCTGTAACTATGATTGTATTGTTCCACTTCGTTGGTGTCACGTCAATAAAATATATGTACTGTAATCACCGACTTGTGTGCTGCCAATACTTGCCCAGTTCACCCAATGCACCGATACATGTTGGAATTTTCGTTTGAAGAACTTTGTTGACATTCATTCCGTTTTAACCATTCGCGTTTCAATTTTACCTCTTCACTGAACTCAACGATAAAATGGAGTCAACAATAAATGGTGTTCCAGTGTGGTCTGGAAGTAATTTCAAAGGAACGTACCCATCCAAATTATCATTTGAAAAGAAGAAATTTTACTTTCAAGGCGACATCATCTCAATTTGGATCCTACCGTGATATGAATCAGATTCAACTTACGTTTACCAAGGTCAAGGTCTTCAATCAACCTCCACGTCAAGTTTCACAGTGACTGATTACTTGGAGATCATCTCTTCATCATTATTGCTTGCGAGCTGTAATCTAGAGAAGCAGAACGAAGTATTTTATCTGTAGACGTACATCCACGGAGACGAGGCACATTGATTTTTTACCTGCACGCGAGATGAGTATAACGTTTTTCCGTTGTACACTTTATTACGCTTAGTTGTGCCTTCCGTGATATGTCCACCTTCATATTTTTCGTGTTAAGTGTTATATGTTGTGTATTCTTCGTGGGAGGTAGGGAGGTTGATCTGACGAACGAGATCCATCTCGAAGCCAATTCGGGCTCTTCGTCAGACGTTCTGTAGGGCTCGTCTTGTAAGTTTCAATTGAGCGATAGTTCCGGTACAAGGCTAGAAACCTTGCCGAAGTTCCGATCGCTAGTTGCTTCTTATAATATTATCTATTTAGCTGTTTCGTCACGTTTAATCGTTGTTTTTGGTAGCTATTTTTATTCATAATTTAGTTTTATGATGAATTTTGTTTGTATTTTGCGTCCATCTCACCTTTCCTGTCGTTTAGTTTTTTACAAAACCTATGTCTTTACACTGTGTTGTCAATTGTACTGTTAATTATCTGATCGTAGTTATCGTCGTATATTTTTACGATATTCTATTTTAGTTATACATTTTTATTTTTTTGATTTCTACGATTGTGTTCTACCGTCCAGTTTATCATGTCTTGTCGGTTATGTTTCTATTGTCTTTCTCGTTGTTCATTTCATGACATTTGATTACATAAATTTATTGATTAATAACATATTTAATAATTATATGATAACATTATACCGTTCTAAGGACAGGAACGAAGACCACGAGTTGTAGTAACAATTTTAAGTAGTATTATTACATAATAAAATTGAATAATGGCTACCTTAGACTATTTCATTAAGCAAGCAAAAGCTCTTCAGATGGCTCCTGAGGAAGCAAAAGCATTTGCACTTGCAGAATATAAGAAAGCTCAAGAAATAGAAGCTGATCAGAGAAGGTTAGAAACTTTATGTTTGGAAAATTTGAAATTTGAGGCAGATCAAAAAAGAATTGAGGCTGAGGAGGATGAAAAGAAGAGGAAATTTATAGCTGAGGAAGAGGAGAAAAAAATGAGATTAGCCGCTGAATTAGAAGAGAAACGATTTCAGCGAGAGGCAGAACAGAAGCAAAGGGAGGCTGAAGAAAGACTTAAAATTGAAATGGGAAATAAACAAAAAGAAATGGAAGATAAACAAAAAGAAATGGAAGAAAAAAGATTAATAGCTGAAAAAGAAATGGAAGTTAAACAAAAAGAAATGCAAGAAAGAAGATTAATAGCTGAACAAAACACAAAACGACTTCAGCTTGAGATGGAAGAGAATGAAAGAAAACGACAGCATGAACTGAAATTAGCAGATTCAGAATATGAAAGACTTAGGTTAACTCAGGAAGCTAATTCTCAGAGAACTTTTGAAAGCCAAACTTCATCCAGACATGATAATTTTAAGGAAATTCACCTTAAATTACCAAAATTTAATCCCCCGTCTGATGACGTGATATTCTTCCTAGATAGGTTTGAGGCCACTTGTGTGTCTTATAACGTGGATAAAGCTCTATACTGTACATATTTATCCAGATTACTCACAGGGGACGCATTAGCAGTTTATCATACCACCAGCATTGGTGAGAAAAATGACTATAATGCTCTTAGAGCGGCACTTCTGCAAAAATTCCAAATGACAGAAGACCAATATCGATCAAGATTCCATACATTACTACCTCAATCTAGCAGAAATTTTAGTGATTTTCTGTCACAAATACGACTAACATTAGAAAGATGGATCGAATTATCCAAATTGAAAAGTCGTATGAAGGTCTCTTCGATTTACTGATGCGCGATAAGGTACTTTCGTCTGTAAATCCTACATTTCTCGCATTTTTTACACGAACGGAAACCTTTATCTATGAAAGACCTGGAACAGCATGCTAAAAATTTTTGCACTGCTCACCCAAACATGGATCTAAGTAATACACAGATTAAGAATGAATTGCCTGTTGCTTTTGCAGCACAACAAAACAATTTTTTCACGCAATCGTTCTTTTAGTGCTGACAGATATGTCAATAAGGGAAATAATGACAATTTTAACAATGGTAATTTTTACAAAGGGAAGCAATTTCAACAATCTGCTCCATTTAATGTTTCTTGGAACCAGGCTCACAGATCGCGAGATTTTGGTAACAATAATTTTAAAAATAATCAAGGACATTATAATAAACAAAACTGGAGATCAAGATCTCAGGGTCCGCAAAACAAACAATTTTTTGGAAATAAACCATTTTACCAACATCATAACGATAATTATACAAATTATCGGACTAATCCAAATTTTAACTCTAGCAGAAACTACAATTATGGCAATTTTAATGACAAAAATCAAAATCGATCGCGTCGACGAGATAGATCGTTGAGTAATACGAATAGACATTCTAATGTCGCTTTTAGTGATACACAGGCTAACATTGAACAGGGTAAAGGAGCTGAAACTCATAATGCTATGTGTTGTTCTCTTGATTGTACCCAAGTCAAAGATTGTTCAGAATGCTCTACTCTTTTCCAGCCCAGGGCGATCACGACGCTGCGTTGCGGACATACCTTGCCTAGTCTACCTGCAGTCTGTACGGCCACTGCTGCTTCAGTACACCAGGGACAGGGCTCTCTTAAGTTTAACAAGGGATTTGTCAACAATATTTCATGCTCTCTCCTATTTGACTCTGGTTGCAGTACAGTCAGCGTCCGGACTTCGCTGATCAACCCAAGTTGTGCCACGGGCCGGGTTGTCAAATGTGTAACGTTTGGTGGCACAATTGAAACATTTGCCACTGCTATTATTGATCTTAATACTCCATTTTTTTCAGGAAAGATTCAAGCTTGTCTCCTTCCGAATCTAATTTGTGATTTGATACTTGGTCGCATACATGGTATTAAAGAGTGTACACCACAGCAAATTGCTGAATGGGAAGAGCGACATATTCAAACTGCAAATGCAGTAGTGACTAGAGCGCAAGCTACTAATATGTCGCATGATACACCTATGGAACCTACAGTTCATACCACTTGTGATGATGATGCTCCTATTTCACGGGAGTTGTTTGCAACATTGCAAAAGAATGATGATTCATTAAAAAAAAAATTTTCAGTATGTGAACAAAAATAATACCAGCAACAAACTTGCAAAATCTAGACATGACTTTATACTTAAAAATGGGATTTTGGTTAGAGTAATACGAGAAAAGGATTCATCCTTATGTTCTCAGATTATAGTCCCATCCTGTATGAGATCTCGTATATTACGACATGCGCATGACTCGCAATGTGCGGGCCATATGGGTTTTTCGCGTACCAAATCCAGAGTGCTTTCGGCATTCTACTGGCCAGGCGTACATAAGGACATCACTCTCTATTGTCAGTCTTGTTTGATATGTCAAGAAGTTAAGGTACGGGGTCCATTTCATGCGGCTCCTATTCAAGCTGCGGACATCCCGATTAGACCATTTGATAAAATGGCTATAGACATTATTGGTCCTATGCTACCATCTGCTAGAGGGCATACGCATATCCTTACGTGCATTGATATGTGCACTCGTTGGCCTGAAGCCATCCCTCTCAAGAACACTTCATCTGCCAGTGTAGCAGAGGCATTGATGTTAATCTTCTCACGCATTGGTTTTTCCACGGAAAATCTTGTCGGATCATGGGGTTCAGTTCATTTCTGAATCCATGTCTCAAGTTATGAAGACATTAGGTATAGACAGATCTCTAAGTTCTATTTATCATCCGATGTCAAATGGGTTAATTGAGCGTCTAAATAGGACACTCAAGCAGTTGTTGGGTAAGATAACTCAAGACCACCCACAAGACTGGGATCGGGTCCTACCCGCTTGTCTCTTTGCGTATCGCGAAGTACAAAATCAAGCAACGGGGTTTTCTCCATTTCACCTTGTTTTCGGCATGCAACCACGCGGTCCTATGTCGTTAATCCACGACTTATTGGTTGACGAGAATATTGAAGAGGAAACTCAATCCTCTTATGAGTATGTGATCTCTCTGAGAAAGAGAATCATAGATGCTTGTAGATTAGCTACTGCATCATCCGAACAAGCCAAAGAAAAAGCTCGTCTATTTGCAAACAAGTATAGACGTCTTCGCCAGCTCATACCTGGTGATGAAGCTTTTGTATTACTCCCTGCGCATAATAATCGTCTTTTAATTACCTGGAGAGGTCCTTTCAGGATCATCTCAAGAATATCCGATGTCGACTACATCGTTGATGTTAATGGTAAACATAAAACCTTCCACATTAATATGTTGAAGGAATATTACTCACGTCCTGATTATCTACAATCAGTGTTCCAAGCAACTGACGATCCTACACCTCCTATTCAACACTATTCTAGTTTGTCTGTCATCCAAGAAGAGGAATCTTCTTTCGATGATGTACAACTACCAATACCAGTTGTACCACTCCATTCCACTGAGAAATGGAATGATGTTACTATCTCATCTACTCTTACTGATGATCAACGTCAGCAAGTCTCTAATATTCTACACACGTATGAGGATGTCCTCACTGACATCCCAGGTCATACGTCAGTCATCCAACATGACATTATTCTGACTGACGATACACCGATTCGAGTTCGCCCATATCCTATTCCTTTACACTTTCGTGATAAGGTTGATAAGGAATTGGATGAGATGCTTCAATTAAATATAATTGAACCATCTTCATCACCATATTCTTCTTCTATGGTAATCATTAGGAAGAAGGACAACAATATACGTCTTTGCGTAGATTACAGGAAATTAAACAAAGTTACAAAATTCGATGCGGAACCATTACCTCTTTTAGACGACTTATTAGAGAAATTATCTCATGCCACATTCTTTTCGAAATTTGACCTTTCAAAGGGTTATTGGCAAGTGCCATTAACCCCTAAAGCAAAGCCATTCACCGCTTTCTCGACGCCACTGGGTCTTTTTCAATGGAATTTTATGCCATTCGGTCTAATGAATGCGCCAGCTACCTTTGTACGCATGATGCGCCGCATATTGTCTCATCGTCCCGATGTCATTACTTATATAGATGACATCTGTCTTTTCAGTGACTCTTGGGATGAACATATTCAGGGTTTAAAATCTTTACTTTCTACCTTACGGGATTATAACTTAACAGCAAAACCTTCAAAGGCTTTTGTCGGTTTTCATGACATCTCATTTCTTGGTCACCGTATAGGTCGCGGTTTAATGTATACAGAAGACAGTAACGTCTCTAAAATTTTAAACATCTCAGCACCTAAGACAAAAAAAACAAGTGAGGTCGCTCTTAGGACTAATACAGTTCTATTCTAAATTCATCCCTCATTTGTCTACTATAACTGCACCTCTTTCTTCGTTACTAAAGAAAGGCACATCTAATATAATAAAGTGGTCGCAGGATCATCAAACGGCTTTAGATTATATAAAACAATTTTTTTTCAAATAAGCCTGTTTTAAGGTTGCCTAACAAAGATCTCACCTTTGTTCTTCGCAGTGATGCTTCTTCCTACGCTATCGCGGCAGTTTTGATGCAGGAATACGGAGGCACCTTATTTCCGATTATGTACGTATCCAGAAAGCTTACGACGAGCGAGATGAAGTATTCCGTTCTAGATAAAGAGCTCCTCGCTCTTGTCTGGTCAATCACAAAACTGGATCGTTATCTCCTCGGATCACACTTTGTGGTGGAATCTGACCAGAAAGCTCTTACAGCACTGAATACAGGGAACGTGAAGTCATCAAAGTCAGCGCGTTACGCTATTGCGCTTCAACCGTTCCATTTTGAGATACGAGCTATTCCTGGAGTACAGAATGTGTTTGCAGACTGTCTTTCAAGATGCCCTAGTGAACACGTCGAAATTAAACCACTTCCAGATGGTGAAACGTCCTCACAGAAACATGAATAACTTTGTACATGGTCACTGATTATACATCTGTGGAGACTATGTGTAGTTCTGCAGTATTCGTATATATATAACTTTCAGAATATACTTACGTATGGATTATAACATTATTTCTTGTGAAGTAACGTTTTGTTAGAACGGGAACAGTGATATTAAAGTAACATTTTTTTTTTTAGTATGGAAACATTGGTAAGAGTGACAAATAGACATTCACTATTGTTATGGAACAGATTACACTACATATCGTGTTCGTAAACTTATTTCAGGCATGGTACATTTAGAACATATTCTTGTCGATTTAACTAGTTCTAAAAGAATATTAACAATGAGTGAAATTGAAATCACTTAGAATAAATTAGTAATTAGTTATTTGTTCATAAATTAAGTACTACTAATTAGAATAATTCAATTTAATCTATTTGATTGATTATAAATCACACATCTACTAACTTTATTAGTGTTTCGCAATACGTGTATTCACGTATCCCACTACATGATATCCCACTACATGATATCTCACTTTTAGATAACTATTCAAACTTACTAATGTTAGGAAATAGTAAGTGCGTTGCTTCTTAAAGTGTTTAATTATGCTTTGTTTCATTTTGCATGTTATATTTTAAAATTTTCTGTTTTATTGATTCTTTTATCATTGATCAACATCAGTGTTGCTGTTCATTTTCATTTTTGAAATCATATGTTTCAAATTTCTTTTAAAACAATTTTGTTGAATTTTATTATCATCTTTTTTTTAATGGTTTATTTCATTTTCATTTTCAACTTCTTTTTACTTCGAATATTACCACTTCGTTCCAAAGTAGGTCGATGGTGGATGTGTGCTTTAATGCATACTATCATTTAGTTATATTGTTTTCATTTAATATTCTTTTCTTAATATGATATAATTTTATGCATGTCATAAATCTTGTTGTAGTTTTGACTCACCTCTCTCGAGTAATTAGTTCGAAAAAAAAAATAATAGAATTAATTTTTTTAAGGGGAGGTAATAAGGGAGCTGTTACGTACATTTATTACCTACGGGGGTAGTCTTCGGTCCTGCCAAATGTACGCACCAGTTTTATATAGTTATATTATTTGTGCGTTCGATTGATTCACGCACTGACGTGCACAATGCTGTGTGAGTTGCTTTGGACGCACGTGTAACCTAGTTGAGTAGATTGTGACGTCATGATAGGGGCAGCTCGGACGACATTTATGTCCGCAGTGTTATTCTTTGATTCCTGGCAAATTTGAAGAAGCCATCAGTTGTATTCGTATCTATTGGTCTTCATGGCGAAGCCAATAGTGGAAGAATGAAGTAAGTGTCGCCCCATTTCTTATGGCAAGTTTTATTATGTAAATTAAAGTATCAGGCCGCTCCTATTAATGGTCTAGCGGGAATTCATCGGAGATGACATTCCTAGAATTGGACACACGGAGTCGATAGCCTTTGGAATCTTTTCGTAGAGGGAGAATCCATATGTGGAATCAAGTTAATGAATATATATATGCTTCACATGTTTAATATGCCGTTTTACCTATGCCAAAGTCGTGGTATGGATACCGAGAGGTTAGCCAAGATGAAACACTAACCTGGTTGTATTGTTATATCTGCCTTTGTTTGGATTGGATATGCTATCTAAGAATTTTTATGAAGAAAGTCTGGGATGCTTACAAGTATGATATAAATTATTGCTCCGTGAGAATGAATCCGTTTGCCTTAATAAACGTCCTTGGGAGAAGGTCAACGGACGTTAATACCATGTCTGTTATATGGTAATGGAAGTGATCCTTAGTCACTGGAATATAAGAGAACTTAACTGTTAGAGAATCTACAACAACTATTAACAGTGATATTAACATTTTGACGTATGATCTTCGCATCTGTAACTATGATTGTATTGTTCCACTTCGTTGGTGTCACGTCAATAAAATATATGTACTGTAATCACCGACTTGTGTGCTGCCAATACTTGCCCAGTTCACCCAATGCACCGATACATGTTGGAATTTTCGTTTGAAGAACTTTGTTGACATTCATTCCGTTTTAACCATTCGCGTTTCAATTTTACCTCTTCACTGAACTCAACGATAAAATGGAGTCAACAGTTATCTTCGATTATTTCTAAACTTTTAAGAATTGCTACCATCTCTGCGGTAAAAATCGAAGTCCTTTCAGATACACTGTAGCTCTTTTTTTATTCCCCACTGTGGTATTACGACTCCGGCACCTAGTAGCCCACTATCACCCTTGGATCCATCAGTGTAGACAGCCAGACATTGTTTAGTTAGTTGATCTATGAACTTTCTACTTATCATTTTGGCTTCCTTATCTTCTATGTTTTGTTTGATCTTTTCAGTAAGCGAGTAGTCTATGATTGGTGTTTTTAGTTCCCAGGGTGGTATTTTGCTTCTATATTTATTACTATTTTCAATTGTGTTTGACAGTTCTTTGAACTGCGTTAGATCTTCTATAGTTCTCCACCCTGTTGGATATCTATCTTTATTTAAGGGGACGTCCCATACACTTGGTTGGTTTTTGACAAATGCTTTATGTGCTGGGTGGGTCACTTCTTGTGCTACGTTACTCCAATAGTTTAATCTTAGTTCTTTCCGTCTTAGACCAAGGGGCATTATGCCAAGAGCTACTTCCAGTGCTTCTACTGGTGTCGATATAAATGCACCTGTAATGGTTCTCATGGCTGCATTTTGAATTTTGTCTAGTTTTGCTTTGTTAGAAGCTGCAGCTGAGTCATAGACTATGCTGGCATAATCCAGTTTCCCCCTGATGAAAGACTTGTAGAACATAAGCATTATTTTATTGCTGGCCCCCCATCCATTACCTTTTACAATCCTTAGTATATTTAGGGGTTCCCTACAGCTTTCTACTAAATTGTCTATATGTTTATTATAATTTAGTTGTTTATCTAAAGTTATGCCCAGAAATCTTGTTGTTGAGGAGGTACATATTTTCTGTCCTTTAATGGTTATATTGATTTTGTTATTTTTTTTTTTAAATTTCCTTTGCTGAAAATCATACCTACTGTTTTGTTTACATTAATTTGGAAGCCCCAACGTGTCATCCACTCTGAAACTTTGTCTATTTGATTTTGAAATTTTTTGTAAACATGGTCCAAGTTTTTTCCAGATCGCCAAATGGCACAGTCATCTGCAAATTGTGATACTGCCTTCTTTATGTAGTTAAATTCATCTGCTAAGTCATTTACAGCAATAGTGAAAATTGAAGTTGAAATCACTGAGGTTGGGAATCACTCAATAATTCCGCCTTGCGAGACTGTTAGCAAGCATCTGATGCGTTTAGGCTCGGTGTGCTCACTCTGATCATTAGTCCCGTGTTCAGGGGTTTTCCCTTTGTCACCTTGACCTTTCTGGCCACGCTGCCATGAAGGGCGGTCGGGTTGATCAGACTGTTTACTGTGGTTGGGGTACTTGTTTTTGTAGAACTTGGATTTTTCAGGAGGGGGGTTTTGAGGTCCAGTTTCTCTGTGGTTATTTTGGTTAGAAACATGAGGAATATGAGAAGATTGGTCTAGATTATTTTTCCGAAAATGCTCTTCTGTCGGTTTACGTTTTGTGGCCGGTAGTTCAGCCAGCGCATTGTGATATCGCTCAGACTTTTCTAAGATGTCTTCAAGCTTTTCTGCACCCTGCTCAGCTAGAAATCTCCGGGTATCAGCAGACAAAGTGTTCTTTATTTGTTCTGTTAAAACAAATTTCTCCAGACCTTCATAGGTAGAGGGGAGCTGTGAAAGCTCAAGGCACTTTGTCAGATATCCCTTTAGACAAGATGAGAACTGCTGAAAAGTTTCAGAGCCCTCCTTCCTGCTGTTGCGAAACAGTTGCAAAACTTTGCGAGCATTCATTTCGAAGCGCTCCAGTAACGCTTTCTTCAACACATCATAGTTGTCTTGTTGGCTGGTCTCCAGTTTGGCGTAAACATCATATGCAGAACCTTTGAGGGCCTGGGAAAGTTTCATACACCAACGCGACCTCTCTAAACCGTACAGGGTTGCAATTTTCTCAAATTTTTCTAGCCATGTGTCAATCTTCTCGTTTGGACAAGGGAAAGATTCTGGCGGAAAAGACATAGCCGTGAGATGAGTAGATTGTGTGTTAGAAGGATCAGTTAAGGAAGAATGAGGAGAAGACTCTCCATTGCTGGAGGTAGAGGCAGCGCCACGACTTTGGAATTCTAGAGTTTTAAGCGCCAACTCGTTATGATACTATCAGTTAAATGATATACAGATCACAATGGATGTGAAATGGCTAACTTTATGATACTATCAGTTAAATGACATACAGATCACAATAGATGTGAAATGGATGACATTATGATACTATCAGTCAAATGACATACAGATCACAATGGATGTAAAATGGCTGACATGATATCAGTTAAATGACATAAAGATCACAAAATATTCTATAACACAGGACTCAAACATTGGTATTAATCATGGGTCCCTCACAAATACCAAAATATGTTTCAAACATAGGAATAATCATGGGTCACCCCACAGATGCCAAAATGTCTTTCAAATATGGGAATTAGTCATGGGCCATCAACAGATGCCAAAATGTTTTTCAAACATGGGAATTAATCATGGGCCACACACAGATGCCAAAATGTTTTTCAAACATGGGAATAATCATGGGTCATCCCACAGATGCCAAAATGTTTTTCAAAGATGGGAATAATTATGGGTCACCCCCACAGATGCCAAAATATTTTTCAAACATGGGAATTAATCATGGGCCACACACAGATGTCAAAATGTTTTTCAAACACAGGAATAATCATGGGTCATCCCACAGATGCCAAATTTTTTCAAACATGGGAATAATTATGGGTCACCCCACAGATGCCAAAATGTTTTTCAAACATGGGAATAATCATTGGGTCACCCCACAGATGCCAAAATGTCTTTCAAACATGGGAATTAATCATGGGCCATCAACAGAAGCCAAAATATTTTTCAAAAATGGGAATTAATCATGGGCCACACACAGATGCCAAAATGTTTTTCAAACACGGTAATCAACCAAAGGAATTTCTCATAGGTCCCCCAAAGATGCCAAAATTGCTTATTATCATGCTGTTTCTCAGGACAGACCATAACTTTTTGTAACATCTCTTCAACCATGCATTTTCGCATCTTTCTGCTTAAAAAAGAACATATCATATACCCAGAAGTATGTTTGGTTTGGTTTTCAAGACTATCTTCATTGCACACGGACAACTCCATCAGTGCTCCAATCTCCTCCCTCAGATCACACAAGGAGGATCTCAGCACAGTGCAAGAGCTTCGTAGCACCGGCGAGAATCCCAATGTGTGTATGTAGGAATCACATATTCTATAAATATATTTTGTGGGTAGGTTTCTAATTTTTAAATTTTGACAGGGTTTCGGCCATATGGCCTGCTCTTTATGATTTCCAACTGCCGAGGGATTTTTAACGTGCGCAACTTGCATAGGGGACCTCTTATTTTTTCGCCCTTATCCGGGAGGGCTAGGCATCTGATCTCACTACCCAGGAGACCAGGAGGGAGTATGACATCATTAGGACCACTGGTTCTGAAAAAAATATTTCCATAAATTATTTTCCCTTTACTGGGAATCAAACCTGGCACCTCTAGATTTCAAGGCTTACGCCATACCTCTTAGCCACTCCAACCCCAAGAGAAGTATGTTAAGAAAATGAGTATGTGTCCATAAGCTTAAAAGTAAATATCAATTCTTCTACAAATTAATTATCTTTGAACAAATTCAACAATAAACTCTCTGGCAAGATAAAAATAATGTGCATGCAGTCATTTTTAGCTCACAGAAAGTGAACTTGTATTTTGTCATGAACAATCAAATTTTAAGACGTCTGCACAATATCATGATATAATAATCACATTTTTGTTCACACAGATTCTTTAATGTTTGATTTCATGAAATAAGAATCATTATCTGTTATCATTCTGTTAGTATGCAAAGCAGAAGTTGGTCCAAGATAGAAAAAGCAGATATCTACAAAATATTATGAACTAAAAAAATAACATTTTTGCATGATATAAAATAAAATTACATTTTTTATGATACAAAAAAAATTCACATTCTTTTAAGAACACTCTTTGAGGTTTGATGTCATGAAATAAGAATTAGCCTCTCACAACTTTCTGCTAGTACAGAGTTGTATAATGTAAAGTAAAATCACATTTTTTTAAGAACACTCTTCTTTGAGGTTTGATGGCATGAAATAAGAATTAGCCTCTAACATCTTTCTGCTAGTACGAGTTGTATAATGTAAAATAAAATCACATTTTTTTAAGAACACTCTTCTTTGAGGTTTGATGGCATGAAGTAAGAATCAGCACCTCATTTCTTCCTTGCATGATGTAAAATAAAAATCACATTTTTTATGATTAAAAAAAAAAAACAATTCACATTCTCTTAACAAAACTTGTCTTCATGAAGTAAGAATCAGATCTCATATCTTTCTGATAGTATATTGCATGATGTAAAATAGTCTACAAAGCAGCAATTAGTCTAGGATAGAAAAAGTAGATATCTATAAAATATTATTATTTTTTTTTTTTTTTTACAAAATCACATTTTTTATGATGAAAAAAAAGTCTCACTTTTTAAAGAACACACTCTTTGAGGGTTGATTTAATGAAATAAGGATTAGCATCTCAATGAAATAAGGATTAGCATCTCAATGAAATAAGGATTAGCATCTCATACCTTTCAGTTAAGATACAAAGCAGAAATTGGTCCAGGATAGAAAAAGCAGATATCTACAAAATATTACAATGTTTTAAAAAATCACATTTTTAAAAATGATAAATTACACATTTTTTAAAGAACACACTCTTTGAGGTTTGATTTAATGAAGTAAGGATCAGTATCTCATACCTTTCTGCTAGGACACAAAGCATAAATTGGTCCAGGATAGAAAAAAAAGCATATATTTACAAAATACTATAATTTTTTTAAAAATCCCATTTTTCATGATAAAAAAAAAAAACTAACATTTTATAAGAACATTCTTTTTTGAGATTTAATTTCACAAAATAAGTATGTGCATCTCAAATCTTTCTGCTCGGATACAAAGCAGCAATTGGACAAGGATAGAAAAAGCAGTTATTTACAAAATATAATAACTTTAAAAAAAAAAAAAAATCACTTTTTAAAAATGATTGAAAAAAAATCACATTTTTAAAATAACACTCTTCTTAGAGGTTTGATATCATGAAATAAGAATCAGCATTTCATATCTTTCTGTTAGGATACAAAGCACAACTTGTCCAGGACAGAAAAAATAAAGCAGATATTTATGAAGTATCTTGATAAATAACTGCATGTTTGTTAGTTAGTTAGTTGCTTATCCTTTACAGGACGTGGCAATCAACCCCAGCTTTTATTGGCTGTTTGTGATTTTTCTAGGCAATTTTTTTTTCATTCAGTAGTTTGCCATTGCTTTCTGAACGGTACGGCGCTTATACCATTGTTAAAAATCCACACAAAGCGATCTGCTACCAAACCGCCCGCAGCAGGTTTCGAACCTGGTATATCTGGATTATGAAACTGCGTTCATATCCATTAGGCCACAGACGCCGATGCATGTTTGTTAGAACAGATCATTCTTTCAGGCTCGATTTCATGAACTGAGAATTAATATTTGTTATCTTTTTTTGTTGGTACATGAAGCAGCAATTCGTCCAGGATAGAAAAAATTAGATATCTACAATTCACGATAAATAACTAAATGTTCATTAGAACAGGTTGTTCTTTCAGGCTTGATTTCATGAGAATCAGTAGTAGTTATCCTTTTTGTTAGTATATGAAGCAGCAATTGATCAATGATAGAAAAAATTAGATATCTACAAATCATGATAAACAACCACGTGTTTGTCTGAATAGACTTTTCTTTCAGGTTTGATTTCATGACCTGAGAATCAGTAGTTCTAATCTTTTGTTAGTATATGAAGCAGCAATTGATCAACAATAGAAAAGGTAGATATCTACAAATCATGATAAAAAAACAACATGTTTGTTGGAGCAGATTGATCTTTCAGGTTTCACTTCATAAATTGAGAATCATATTTGTTTTCTTTCTCTTGGTATATGAAGCAGCAATTGGTCCAGGGTAGAAAAAAAGTAGATATCTACAAATCATGATTAAAAAAATCCACATATTTATTGGATCTATTTGTTCTTTGAAGTCTGATTTCATGAACTAAAAAACAATGTCTGTTTTATCTTTATGCTAGTACATGAAGCAGCAACTGGTCCAGGATATATGGGTCATCTTCTGAAATGTAGATTAAATGTGGGCAGTTAGTTTGATACGAGCTACAACAAAGATATTCAAACACTTGCATGCTATAACATTTGTCATATGTTGGGAGACCAATGAACCAGAAAAATAATGTAAATATAAATATTAAGATTTTGATGTTTTTTTTATACATTTACATTTTCCAATAAACAGAGAAAAAGGTTCACAAGCAGATCAGACGCATGCTCAGAAATGCATTAAAATAGTGAATGAATGTGATAATCCATACATAAATCAATCAATATATTTTTTTATTTCCTTTTATGATGCTTCTATGGCTACCTGTATAGAATAGAAGGATTAAAATGGTATGACAAGGTCATCAATGTGGAACTGATGACAAGAACCAGTGGAACAAGAGATGAGAAGATGCTGGACACACATTGAGGAAACCTGTGGATAGCATTACAAAGCAGTCCTTGTTCTGGAACCCCCAGGGTAAGAGAGGCAGAGGTAGACCAAGAAACACATGGAGAAGAGAACTGGAGACAGAAGTGAAAATGATGAGGAAGACGATGTCACATGACAGGAAGACTTGACACGTGTTTGTTGAAGTCATGTGACAGGAAGACTTGACATGTGTTTGTTGAAGGCCAAAGCTTCTTGGGGAGCTAAAGGGTGTTGATTGATTGATGCATAAATCACCTTTGGTGGATCTACAAGTGCTAGATCAGGCTTTGATGTCATCAGTGATGCTAACAACATCAAAAAAGAGAAGATGAAACTTTCACTTAGGACACTTTTTCAGTTCTAAAGTTTAGGGGGTCAACTTAAAGTCGGATCGACTTATACTTGAGTATCTACGGTACGTCACTTGCGAAAAAACGCATTTCTCCATAGTTGCCCCGTGTAATTCCTGGGGGGGGGGGGTGTGTTTCTCTGACAAGACAAAGAAAGAATACACTACTGCTCCCTCAGTCATGTCTCTTACGAGGTGACTAATAGGAGGTTATCATGGGGGGGGGGGTTTAGGAGGCTGACAATCTCATCATACAAAACAAATTACTATAAAAACCACAACTGGAGGAGCATGTCAATTCTTGGTTCTGGCTATGGGAACAGGTGTAGCGGCGGCTCCAACAGGAGGATAAAACTAAACTGATGATAGTGAATGATGATTACTAAACTGATGATAGTGAATGATGATTACTAACTAAACTGATGATAGTGAATGATGATTACTAAACTGATGATAGTGAATGATGATTACTAAACTGATGATAGTGAATGATGATTACTAACTAAACTGATGATAGTGAATGATGATTACTAACTAAACTGATGATAGTGAATGATGATTACTAACTAAACTGATGATAGTGAATGATGATTACTAAACTGATGATAGTGAATGATGATTACTAACTAAACTGATGATAGTGAATGATGATTACTAAACTGATGATAGTGAATGATGATTACTAAACTGATGATAGTGAATGATGATTACTAAACTGATGATAGTGAATGGTGATTACTAAACTGATGATAGTGAATGATGATTACTAAACTGATGATAGTGAATGATGATTACAATGCGAGAAGGAAATAAAAAATACTTTCATTTACATAAGGAGCTGCAGTAGCGCAGTGGTTAGTGCACTGGCTTCCGAGCTTGGTGGTCCATGGTTCGATCCCGTCGAGGTGGGATTTTTTAGACCGCAAACGGCTCCTGGGTCTACCCAACCTCAAAAATTGGGTACCAAAAAAAACTCTGGGAAGGTTAAGGTGGCTGGCGTGATGCTGACCACATCACCCCTAGTGTGCCGATGGTCAAGAAAATATGGGCCTAACACCATATTCCCAATATGCCTCAATGGGCGTGTAATGGGATCCTTTACCTTACATTACTAGACAAATACAATGTAAATTACTTTTATATAGCAGACGTGAGCAACTAAGACAACAACCAAAAAGCTACAGACTTTCACAAATGGGTGCTTGCGTAGAATAGAGGGATTAAAATGGTATGACAAGGTTACCAACGTGGAACTGAGGACAAGAAATAGACAGGTGCCAGTGGAACAAGAGATGAGAAGAAGACGATGGTGATGGATTGGACACACACTGAGGAGACCTGTTGATAGCATTACAAGGCAGTCCTTGTTCTGGAACCTCCAGGGCATGAGAGGCAGAGGTAGACCAAGAAGCACATGGAGAAGAGAGCTGGAAACAGAGGTGAAAATGATGAGGAGAACGTGGAAAGAACTTGAGATGATGGCACGTGACAGGAGGACTTGGCATGTGTTTGTTGAAGGCCTATACTCCTTTGGAAGTGGAGGGTTATGAGAGAGCAACTAATCAGAACCGCACAGTTTCACATTATGGCATCAAAATCACCAAGAGCTAATGCTCAGTGACGGTGGGATCAAAGACAAGACAAGACGAATGAACGGGCTACTTACAAGAATAATAGAGTTTGTTAAATATAGGTTGTACAGTTTCTTTCAGCAATGAAAGCTGATCTCTGACATCAACTGGTGATGTATCAGTCATGGTGTCAAGCCAGGCCTGCTTCTCGGTGCATGCATTGATCACCAGGTTCTATGGAGAGGAAATCTGGGTCACTTATTTAGCAAGAATCATCTTCATTGTCATTTTTTTCATTATGCTCCTTACGAAGCATGCAGCCATCACTATAGCTGCCCCCCTTGGCAGGGAGCCTGTGCCATGCATTCACATGCTCTTACAGTGGTTTTTTTTCTTCTTCTTCTCCTGTGGCAATTTTTTGGCCCATGCAGAACCTCACACTGGTCGTCTTATATGACATTCTTGAGGTCGCCAAGCCCATGCAGAACCTCACACTGTTCGTCTTATATGACATTCTTGAGGTCGCCAAGCCCATGCAGAACCTCACACTGGTCTTATATGACATTCTTGAGGTCGCCAAGCCCATGCAGAACCTCACACTGGTCGTCTTATATGACATTCTTGAGGTCGCCAAGCCCATGCAGAACCTCACACTGGTCGTCTTATATGACATTCTTGAGGTCGCCAAGCCCATGCAGAACCTCACACTGGTCGTCTTATATGACATTCTTGAGGTCGCCAAGCCCATGCAGAACCTCACACTGGTCGTCTTATATGACATTCTTGAGGTCGCCAAGCCCATGCAGAACCTCACACTGTTCGTCTTATATGACATTCTTGAGGTCGCCAAGCCCATGCAGAACCTCACACTGGTCGTCTTATATGACATTCTTGAGGTCACCAAGCCCATGCAGAACCTCACACTGGTCGTCTTATATGACATTCTTGAGGTCGCCAAGCCCATGCAGAACCTCACACTGGTCGTCTTATATGACATTCTTGAGGTCACCAAGCCCATGCAGAACCTCACACTGGTCGTCTTATATGACATTCTTGAGATCACCAAGCCCATGCAGAACCTCACACTGGTCATCTTATATGACATTCTTGAGGTCGCCAAGCCCATGCAGAACCTCACACTGGTCGTCTTGTAAGACATTCCTGAGGGGGCAGTAGCATCCTTCTTTCTTTGTCTCATCAGACTCATGGGCAGTTACACAGGGCCATTTAGCAAGAAAGGTAACTGATAATGGTAAATTCAAAATGGCAGTTGATAAGATGATAGGAAACTCTATACAGAGCGATACAACAGGAGACAATCTGGTCATCAGAAGTTGTCTACCCGGTCAATCAGGTGTTTCAGCCTTTTAATCTCCTTTACACTCGGGGAGAGAAGAGAGCAGGCCCACTTGGGTCATGGCTCCCAAGTGTCAGCCTCCTGTTGTCCTGTGCAGAGAATTTAATACACTCCACCCAGGTTGCAGCTTTCAAATTCACTCCTGTTTTCTGACAGCTAGAGGCAATTGTAAGAATAACCCCTATCGTGAAAGTAATCCCTATAGTAATCATGAAGATGATGACAGAGATAATAAAAAGCAATGACACAAAACACCACAAAACAATCAACAAGAACATACAGTGGATTTGATTCTTTCACACATTTGATACAAGAATTTTACTATATGTGATCAGCAAAAACAATTGAATGTTCCTGAGGCTGAAAATGATCTAGATGTTAATACAGACATTCCATGAAAAGAAGAAATCATCACAGCAATCAAAGGGTTAAAGAATGGAAAAGCTCCTGGCCATGATAACTTAAATGCAGAGCTATTTAAGGGGAGCCGTGGTAGCATAGTGGTTAGTGCACTGGCTTCCTAGCTCAGTGGACTATGGTTCGATCCCCAGATGAGGTGGGATTTTTTTAGGCCGCAAACGGCTCCTGGGTCGACCCAGCCCCAACTGGGTACCAGAGCAACTTCTGGAAGGGTTAAGGCGGCCGGTGTGATGCTGACCACATCACCCTTAGTGTACCGATGGTCAAGAAAATATAAACCTAACACCATATTCCCAATATGCCTCAATGGGCGTGTAACGGGATCCTTTACCTCCTATTTACGACAGACCCTGAGCTAGCAGAAGAACTATTAGAACCACTATTTGCACAAGTCTTGAAAACAGGGACAACACCAACGGGAGTGGAACAAAGGAATAATTGTCAAATTGCCCAAGAAGGGAGATCTTGCAGACTGCAATAATTGGAGAGGAATAACTCTTCTCTCAGTTCCCAGCAAAACACTAGGCAGGATAATTATACAGAGAATTTCAAAAGCAGTAGACCACAAACTGAAGAAAGAACAAGCAGGATTTAGAAAGAACAGAAGATGTGTAGATCATATATTTACACTCAGGAACATTATAGAGCAGTGCTCAGAATGGCAAAGACAGCTGTACATTAATTTTGTTGATTATAAAAGGCTTTTGACAGTATACATAGGGACAGTTTATGGAAAATACTGAGGGCTTATGGAATTCCAAGCTGCATAGTGTCAATCATAAAAAGCCTCTATGCCAACTTTACGTGTAGCATTGGGCAGAGCAACCTAACCTTTGAGGTGAAGACAGGAGTACGACAGGGATGCCCCTTATCAACCACTCTATTTTTAACAGTCATAGACTGGGTGATGCGTCAGACAACAGAGGGCAGTCCAAGAGGAATAAGATGGACTACATTTTCTACATTGGAAGATCTGGAATATGCAGATGTTATTGCACTACTAGCACATTCACATCAACACATCCAGGAAAAAATGAATAGACTTAATAAGTATAGCCAGCAGGTGGGCTTGAACATCAACCTAAAGAAGACAGAGGTCATGACGCTTAATGTGAGCAACCCTGAGCCCATATCAGTAAGGAATCAGCAACTGGAAGAGACAGACACCTTCACATATCTAGGATGCATAGTAACACCTGATGGCGGAGCAAGCAAACACATCAACAACAGAATGAACAAAGCAAGAACAGCCTGTTTTAGTCTAAACAACATCTGGTAGTCCTCTCAGTACAGCACAAGCACAAAATTAAGATTATATCAGAGCTGTGTGCTTTCTGTGTTTCTCTATGGTGTGGAATGCTGGAGAGTTACAGAGAAGGAAATGTCGAAATTGTCCTCTTTTCACACAAAATGCCTAAGAAAAATTCTCTGAATCTTTTGGCCGAATACCATCACCAACCAAGATCTGCTTACTCGGAGCAAGCAAGAGGACATGCACACCATCATTGCTGGCAGACGCTGGAGCTGGATTGGCCATGTCCTCAGAAGAGACCCTGATGCCATCACAAGAACAGCTATGCTATGGACCCCTAAAGGAAAATGAAAGAGAGGCCGACCAAAAACAACTTGGCAGAGGACTGTGGAGGCTGAGATGCAAAGAATGAACCAGAGTTGGGGCATTGTATGAAGGATGGCCACCGACCGAGCAAAGTGGAATCAATTTGTTGTTGCCCTACAAGACGCCACCAGGCGTGATGGTCACTGACTGCTTTGACGGTCGGCAGCTAAGGATCAAAGAAGAAGAAGATCAGAAAAAAAAAAAATGAAAGACAAAATTATAATTTAAATTTTTCAGCCCCAGAAAGAGCGAGAGGTGATGGTGTCAAAAAAGAAGAGCCCCTAAGTTGAAATCTTTATACATTTTCTGAAATGTTCCAAGGCAAAACACTTGAATGATTTAATTTCTGAATATGATACCTCTATGGAAAAATGCCTAAAAAAATCACAAGTAACATTAAGAATGATTGAGATCATACTCAGAAATGTTTGAACAGCTCTCTTTTTAAAATTATGTGAGCCATAAGTGGAAAAGGTTGATGTCACTCTGGTAAATCCTAGTGAGACAAATCTTCCAATAAGCAGACAGCGCTAATGCACAGACTGTAGAAGAACAAGAGCTACAAGAATTTATAACCAGGCTGTCCAATACTGTAATTAAAGGGACAGTCCCAGAAACAGAAACAATGTGTATACCACAGATACATCGAGCAGACATTATTCAGAAACTGAAAGGAATTACCTTTCCTGAGACAGAAATTACTGGTAGAAGACAGGCTAATACAGAAACAAATGAAAAAAAAGCATTTAACAGAAAACAACAACTATCTAGGTTATGGAACTACAACAACTATCTAGGTTATGTATCTCAGGAATGACTTGAGCACAAAATAGCAAATACAACACATCACTCACTTGAAAAATCATCATCATCACCATCGTCACCCTGGCAAAATTAAAACATTAGAAAACCTATTCACCACAAAAATATTTATAGAATGTGTTATTCCTGTATACACACAATGAGATCCTCACCAGTGCTTTGGAGTTTGTGCACTGTGCTGAGATCCTCCTTGTGGGATCTAAGGGAGGAGATCAGAGCACTGATGGAGTTGTCCGTGCGTAATGAAGATGGTCCTTAAAACCAAGGAATATAGATCTTCAACAAACTTATACCAAGTCTTCCTGTCCCTTGCCATCAGCTCAAGCTCTGTCCATGTCTTCATGCCCTTTATGTCTGTCACCAGTTCTCTTCTCCATGTGTTCCTTGGTCTCCCTCTACCTCTCTTACCATATGGATTCCACAACAAAGACTGCCTGATAGTGCTATCAACAGGTTTCCTCAATGTGTGTATTTTCCATCTCCAGCATCTTCTTCTCCTCATCTCTTGTTCTACTGGCACTTGTCATCAATTCCACATTTTTCTTCTTCAAGTACCAAGCCTAGTGGTGTAGGAGTTCCACATTGGTGATCTTAAAACCACAAAAACTTCAAGAAATAAATAAGTCAATTCAGCCATCCAAGACAGAAGAAGGTCTCCTGGTAAGGAGGCTAATGATGCAATACAGAGAATTTGAAATATCAGTAAAGGTAAAATATAAATCTTCGTTTGTCAATTTGGACTACTGTCTAAGGAGCAGTGCTGTTCCCTGTGCACATTTAAGAAAATAAAAAAACACAGGTAAACCTTCTCATCTTTGGTAATCCGGCCTCCAATTAACTTATCATCTTTGATTTTCTCCAGGGTGTTTGTGATTTCAGCCTGCAGCTTTTTCATCTCTTCTGTTGAAATTAAATTTTTAAATTTATTAATAAGTTGGCATTATAAGCAATTATCTCACATGTTTTTTCACACACTTTCACTCTCACTTTTTTCTTCTTCTTCTTCTTCCTCGTTCGTCCTGAAAAGGACGTTGGTTGCGTTGTGTCTGTTTACGCCGGAGCTGCAATATCTGCGCCTTTCGGCCGACACATCCGACTTCAGCACGACATTTTTTGGGACCAGTTTGCCTTCCCTCTTCGATCCCTACTCTCTCAGCCAGACTGCAGTGATGCAGCCTGTTTCCAGGACCACCACGTGGAGGTGGAGTAGGGTCTTGGTCAGCTCTGGTTCGCTGACCCTGATGCAAGCAGTCAAGCTATGGGTCGCTGACTGCATTCATTCATATCTCTCTTTATCAGTCTCTCATAATCCCTCTCTGTCATTCTTTTACTTATGTTTTCCTGCAAACTCTGCCACTCTCTCTCTCTTGGTCACCATCTTTCTATCCCACTAGCCATTAAGTGCGCCATGATATGGGTCATTGGTCCCGCAAAGGCCGCCTGACACGCCCATTTGTTATAGTCGGATGTTCTAATGAAAGCACTGTACACTATACAAAACAGACTTATTTGATCCATATAAGACTTCCAGTACTTCAAAATATTCTTATTTTTGCGCCAAGTGTTGCAGACTTTCGTCTTAGATTGTTGGGCTAATATTATGTTTCACTTCATGCATTATTAATTCATCTGATCTGTCTATCACGGAGTATCTTTTCTGCTGCAACATTGGATTCATCTTTATTATTTTGATAGTTGAGTATCAACGTTTCTTTCATTAAACTTTATATATACATTTGACTGTCAGTGTTTTATTTCAACAATTCATCCAAATTATTAGTGGCTTGACACAGTATTGTATTGATTGAACCAACCTTGAAGGTTAACGGTCAATAGTCGTATAACACAACTGAAACTTGCAGAAGACTTTAGTGAACAAGTCTCGTTCGGACGACTAAATATTTTAATGATCATTCATCGTTCATAATGTATTCTTGACAATAATATATTTCACACTAAAGACACTTGCTATCACAGTTCAGAGTTTGTATCTTATCAGATATTGCACGTCTGTCAGGTAACTGTATTACATATCGTTCATGTCTTTTGACCGAATCTATTTACCAAGTATTTGGCATAATTATTATATTTATGCAGTATTAATCTTGCTGCTAATAGTTTCATGAAGGAGTGATCCTAATACACACATCGAAAACTCTGTCTATAATATCAATTCGATTTGGCATTCATAGCCGGGCTCTGTCAGCCGTTTCACATTATATCTGCATTCATATTTCACGAATTTCGCATCTAATAATTATTGCGTTTAATAATACCGACTTACATAACTCCGGACTCAATGGTCCTTACACATTATTACTTTATTGCTGTACCAGCACTATATTAACGGTCAGACATACTCATTAGTGGTTCTACCACACAATCATAAAACACTGTTCTATGCCCTACCAAGCTGGACAGGTCTGTGCGGGTAAGGGTCAGACAAAAGCTGGTACCCTGGTCCTCCAGGTTGGGGGATTTAGCGCAGGGCCAACACCCCTGTCTATGTAAAAAAATCACAATCGTTATGGAAACAAGCTTTGCTGCGGGATGGACATCCGGAGTCTGAGGCAGATGCCCCTAGTGGAATAATATGGACAACATTCTCTAGACTGGAGGATCTAGAATACGCAGATGAAATTGCACTACTTGCACACTCACATCAACTCGTCCAAGAAAAAAATGGCAGACTGAATAAGCATAGCCAACAGGTGGGACTAAACATTAATCTCAAGATGACAGAAGTCATGGCACTAAATGTAAGAAATCCTGCACCCATAAAAATAAGGGACCAAGAGCTAGAAAATACAAACACATTTATATACTTAGGAAGCATAGTAATACCTGATGGCGGGACAAGCAAAGACGTCAGTAACAGAATGATAAAGCCAGAATTGCCTTTGCCAATCTAAACAACATCTGGAAATCCTCCTGGTACAGTATAACCACTAAATTAAATATATATGACAGCTGCCTAATTTCTTTACTTCTGTATGGTGCAGAATGCTTGTGAGTAACAGGAAAGAATATGTCCAAATAGTCCTCTTTTCACACAAACTGTTTAAGGAAAATTCTTCTAATTTTCTGGCCGAACACCATCACCAACTAAGAACTGCTAACTCGGAGCCACCAAGAAGACATGCGCACCATCATAACAGGTAGATGCTGAAATTGGGTTGCTGCATCCTCAGAAGAGACCCTGACACGATTCACAGAACTGCCATGCTATGGACTCCAGAAGAAAAGCGAAAGCAAGGATGGCCAAAAGTCACTGTCAGAGAACTGTGGAGGCAGAGATGCTAAGCATGAACAAGAGCTGGGGCACCACACAACGGATGGCTGTCGACCGAGCAAAGTGGAGACAGTTTGTAGCTGTGCTACAAGAAGCCACTAAGCATGATGGACACGGATTGCTTTGTCAGTCAGTGACCAAGGACCAAAAAGAAGAAGAAATAAGTGCTTATCTTCAGATTCCATGTGCACTGGAAGATAAGAACTACCAATGAGTGGCAACGATAAAATGACAGCAGAACATCTGCTGCAAAAATACTCAACATACTGTAAATACTCAAGTATAAGTCGATTAGACTATAAGTTGACCCCTAGACTAAAAACCACCCAACAATAAAGACCTGATTATAAGTTGAATGAGTTTTTCGTCAATTCCCAGATTGCATTAGAATTTCCTTCGCTTTCAGCTTAACCCTATTCCATTTAAAACGCCCCATAAATGTGTAAAATGCATGTGAAAATAAATGAATTCACTATAAAAAATGAAAGAAAAGAAGGGCAGAATGCCTTATTCTCAACCCTCTGAAAATAAAGTTTGTTCATTCGCTGGAAAGTCATTATTACTGTTGTCGGTCTTTGCTAAGTAGCAACGAGATCTCAGTTATTTAGCGAGACCCAAGTTATAAATAGCTTTCCGTTACATCAAAATGCTGCCATTATTCTGAATTTTTTAATTATGTTTTTTAGGCGAATGATGATTTTGCATGATTTTTTTAAAGCCAAGGCTTTCCGGGCGGTCGAATATTTCCTTCGGGATCTGAAAAGTGACTTGTTATTTGATCAGGATGCTAAATAGCAACGAGATCTCAGTACCTAGTGAGACCTAAGTTTTAAATAGATTTATGGTTTTTTCAGAAGTTTTTTATTTTTGGTTGACTCGAATATAAGCTGAGGTACGTACTTTAAGGTCCAGAAAGGGAACAAAATTTCTCGACTTATACTCGAGTATATATGGAATGAAGAACAGAAAAAAGTACATATGGTCATCACCAGTACCACTCCTGGACAAACTCTATGGAGATACCAACAACCACAGACTGACTACTGCTTTCTTTAAACTTAATCACGCTGATGTCTGAATGTATAGGAAGCAGAAGAAGAAATGATTCGAAAGCTGTAAGAACTGGCCCTCACCTGTCAGCTCTAGAAACTGTGCACAGCCAAACTGATTGTATCTTATGGCTATATCCATGGGAGTTTCACCATGAATGTTCCTTCTATGATAGTTGCCACCATTCTCTACAAAAACTTCAAGTACTGGTAGTTTCCCCCAGGCAGCTGCATGGTGCATACAAGTGTAACCTGTACATGACACAAGTCGTATGTTAGTGCACATTATTATAAAGCAGGGTGGTCCAACTTATTTTAGTCTGAGGGTCACATAAACCAAAAATTTAAAGGTCGCGGATCATTCATGATAAAAACTGATTTTTTAAAAATGCGCAGTGAAAATGGATGAAAATTGAAGAGTGTAAAATTTAAAATAAAATACAATAAAAATTACAACGAGCATTGATTTCGATTGAAATAATTTTAGTTTTATTCTTACCTCCTAATGGGAAGTTTGGGGGGTGTGGATTTTCTGTAACCAGAGTCTTGATATCAATGTCAATCGAATGCTTTCAGATGCTGACTCAGAAGAAAAAGATGATCAATCAATCAGAAAGCCACCAACACCAACGCAGGATGACTACCAAGCTATGAACAAATCAGAACAAATTGTCATTCTGCGCCTCAGAACAGGACACAACCGCCTCCGCAGCCACATGTATACAAAATTCAAGATTGGCAATTCAGCCATGTGTACATGTGGAGAGGCACCCCAGACTGCGGAGCACGTACTTCAAGATTGCCCCGAATATGACATATTGAGGCAAACCCACTGGCCCAGAGAAACAACACTGGAAGCAAAACTATACGGACCTCTGTATGAACTACAAAAGACAGTGAAGTTTATACAAGAAACAACATTGCAGATATAGACAATATAGTTCAAGCCAACGAAAGAAGAAGAAAGAAGATGCTGGCTGCGGGCAGTAAAACATTGCTTTGCACAAGACGTTTTGAGTCTAATCTCAAAAGTACTAATTATATCATATAATTATAGAAATATTATTTGTATGAGTGCTGCCCACAAAACAATTTTATGCGGGCCACACTTGGCCCTTGGGATTGCGGTTGGATCACGCTGTTATAGAGGCATACCTGTCAACCTGTACAAATTTTTCGTACAATGTACGTATTTTTGATACTTTTAGCAGTGTACGGCCGCACAGACTTGTTATACGGATTTTTCCCCACTCCCCAAAAAAAAATTAATGGAAAAAGACAATTTTAATTTTTTTAAAGAAATAAAAATAAATTCTAAAAATATTTTCCAACCCAAGTTTTTTAAAATTTTAAATCAGAAAATATTTTCTAGCCCAGAATTTTTTTATTTTTTATTCCGGGAATCTCTGCATCTGTTTTTAAACTGAGGTCTCTCCGAGCAACCAATCAAATCCTTTTATACCCAACAATTCGGCAAAAACTTTGAATTCGGCCTCAAACACTTTCGGTTTTCAGCGTGACATGACGTATCTTTAAAGTTACCTGTTACACTAGTCAACAAATTTTCAAAAGTTATTTGTACCAGAAATTAAATATACCATTTCTTATTGATTTTGACATTTATTTAGTAGCTGTTCAAGCTCTCTTTGCTTGCTTCTTGTAGTCAATCGATGAGGTGTCTCTTGTCACAGTCCAACAGTAATCAGCAACCATTGAAGGGCTCCAATTGTCTTGATACCTTGTCTCCATAGCAGCAATGTCCTGGTGAAATCGTTCACCATGCTCATCACTGACTGCTCCACAGTTTGACGTAAAGAAATCCAGATGAGAATCCAGAAAATGAATTTTCAAAGACATGTTGCAGCCAAGACTCTTATACTTCAGTTGGAGATTTTCTACAATTTCATTGTAATTATCAGATCTGTTGTTTCCAAAAAAATTGTCCACCACTGACTTAAATGCTAGCCATGCTGCTTTTTCCTTGCCATGCAACACGCAAAGAAACTCATCACCATGAAGAAGTTTTCGAATTTGTGTACGAACAAATACTCCCTCTCTTATTTTAGCTTCACTCAGTCTTGGAAATTTTCTGATGAGGTATTTGAAAGCCTCATCTGTTTTCTCCATTGTCTTGACAACGTTTTTCATGAGACCCAGCTTAATGTGCAAGGGTGGCAACAAAATCTTGCTGGTGTCGACAAGTGCTGGGTTCTCAACGTTCTTACTGTCAGGCTGCAATGACTGCCTCATTGGCCAATGTCTTCTGATGTAATGGTCACTTCGTGCACGGCTATTCCACTCACAGAGAAAGCAACAGTACTTGGTGTATCCACCCTGTAGTCCAAGCAAAAGAACGACCACTTTTAAGTCACCGCAAAGTGACCAATGATGATGATCGTAGTTTATACACTTCAAAAGCTGCTTAATGTTTTCATAAGTTTCTTTCATATGAACTGCGTGACCAACTGGAATTGACGGTAACACATTACCATTATTCAACAAAACAGCTTTAAGACTCGTCTTGGATGAATCAATGAAACGCCTCCACTCTACCAGTATGTAATTGATTTTGAGGGCTGCCATTAAACTAGAAATGTTGTGGCACGCAGAAAGGTCACCCTCTTTGAAAAAGAATGTATTAAGCGGCTTCTGGGGGTTCCTAACACAGAAATTGTAACATCTTCTGCCAGGAGATTCCACTGTTGCAATCTGGAACCCAAAAGCTCCGCCTTGTTCTTCGGTAAATTCAGATCTCTTACAAGATCATTCAGTTCACCTTGGGTTATTAAGTGTGGTTTAGTGGTTGTAGTTTGCTCAAAATCTGGGTCGCTTGAGGTTGATTGTTCAGGACCACCAATGTCCTCTTCTTCATCAGTGGAAGCAGCTGAAAATTATTCTGGCACTTTGGGAACTGGTAGGTCATCGCCATGTGGTACCGGACGTATTGCAGAGGGGATGTTTGGATATTCCAGAGTCCATTTTTTCTTCTTTGATATGCCTTTCCCAATTGGAGGGACCATGCAAAAGTAACAGTTGTTGAGATGATCAGTGGGCTCTCTCCAAATCATTGGGACTGCAAAAGGCATAGCGTGCCTTTTGCCAGTCAACCCCAGTTTAAGATGTGCTGCACATGTATTGCAGCATGTGTGGCGTCCAGCTCTTATCTTGATCTCCTATTCTGCAGCCAAAATACAAACTGTACGTCTTCTTAATCACTTTAGTTATATTTCGTTTTTGTGATAGAAATGTCACCTCACCACATATATAACATAAATTATTAGCACTGTTCACACATGTCCTAGGCATTTCTAACTACGATACTTTTGATAAGGACAAATGCACTAACTAATGGCACAATTTTATCAGAGATAAGATATTTATACACAAAGGTGATGTAATCATAGGTAGGATTGCATCATCAACTTCTAGTTACATTTTTATTGGTCATTAGAAAAAAATTATGCAATTCGCCCACAACAGTTGCGTCATATACCGGTATATAAATTGACCGTAATTAAATAAACTAGTAGCATATATCTTGAAAACTAGAGCCAATCAACATTTTTAAATGTCATTTTCGTTTTCAGCACACCAAAATTAGTTAAGATCAGCTATTTTCATTTCTGGTACATTTTGGTTGTTGACTAGTGTTATCAACCATGCTTGCCAAGATACTTCGACGCCATTTTGTTTAAAAAAAGCTAAGTACTTATAACTTGGTTAAATATTGCTGTTGCTTTGCTTTGCTGCAATTTAATTGCTGTCTTAATCTCTCCAGTTATATCTTGCCCTTCAATATATTTCCGATACATTAATGTCATAATATTCTGTGTACGCGCTACATAACTAGAAAAATAAAGTTTGTTTGCGTTGAGTAGGCTACTTTATTCCAGTGGTCGAGATTCACTGCTTAATTTTTTTATAAAGTAGCGATCTATTATCACTGGTCTAGGCTACCAACTTTTAAATAATAATTTTGTAAATTTTTGGTAGTACGTTTTTTCTTCCCAGATTTGATATTCTGTTCATAATTTGGTTATTTTTTTTATTTTTTGCTGTTTGCTTTGCTTCGTTGTATTTTATTTTTGTCGTTCTCTTAATCTTTCCAGTTATATTTTGATCATTTAAATATTTCCAATAAATTGATGTCATAATATTCTGTGTCGGCCCTACATAACTAGAAAAAAAGTTTGCGTAAACTTCGCTGCTTTATTTTTCAATAAAAAAATCCACACAGACTGCAGGAGGTCCATGAATGCAGGCACACTCACTTCTTGTTTACAGTGTAAGATTAACATTGATACATGCTGTGCAGACTTTAAGCCCACAAATGCAATTCTGCAAAGTGCTAAAAGTGCTTGTGTTGATTATAATACAAAACACTGTGCATCGAAAGAATAGTATCTCACGATCACTAAGTTTTTTATATGTAAAGAACATCATGAGACTATTAGCATGTTTTACTAATTCACACTAATGTCACACTAATTCAAATGCTAATAGATTTGTATGTGTCATTTCCCGTTTTAAAACTGTATTGTGTATAATTTATTAATATATTTTTTGCGTACGGATTTTTGGGTGTTTGTAAGGATTTGTTTTGTCCGGCGTACAGGTTTTTGTCTCAGGAGGTTGACATGTATGTAGAGGGTTATTGAAATGTCACTTCATATTTTAAAATTTTTGTATTCTCACTTGTATCCATTGGATCTACATGAAACAAATGACAAAACAAGGAACAAAAATTGCTACTTGACAAAGTATGTTTATTTGATTATTTTTTTAATTCCTACAAACAAAATAACATCTATCATGACCAATACACTGACATTACAAGAGACAGCAAAAATTGCTCCCAGTTGTGATATCATGTGGACAACAAATAAATTTCATGCCGAGTTATGTTAATGTGGAATAGCATTTTAAGTAATAAATTGGCAGTTAGTTGTCTTTACAGGCATACCTTGCTAATACGGCAGGTTAGGTTGCAGACCACCACCATAAAGGGAATATCGCCTTAAAGCAAATCACAGCCTTTTCCCCACTTGCCAGTGCATTTAAAAGCCTAAAAACATGTTTACACTATAGTTTATTAAGTGCACAATAGCGCTAGACCTAAGAAATGATGCAAAAGTAAAAATAATAAATAAAAACAAACGCTACAGTACTGTATTGCTAACCTTAAAATATTTTCGTCCTTTGCTTATGGTGACTGATGAATGAACATTTTAGAAGAAGTAATTATTGAAGGAAAGCTGAAGGAGATAGTGGAGCTTCATCATCTTAGCCTTCAACGAGTTTCATTCTCTTTGCTGGTGGAGAGTCAGTATGCTCGATGAAGCTGATGTGCACGCCACCGCCAAAAACCCCCTTAAGAGCAAGGCAAGCGTTGAAAATAATAAACACGAATATAATTGAAAAGTGCCGTCTTAGCGAAGCGCTCGAAAACAAAGCACCTTAAAGCGAGGTAGCCTGTACAGCGTGTCCGGCAGAATCACTACCAATAACAAATGTCAATATTTCCTCATCTATGTAAGTTAGAATTATTTTTTAATGGTTACCTCGTATAGAAACCATCACATTTTTAGGAGCAGTGAGATAATTGATAAATTGTCCGATAATGTGCAGATAACGCATACGTGATGACGCGTGTAGTGAAAATGGCGGAGTTCACGGTGCAACAGAAAGTGCAATGCTGTTATTGGCTTGCGGAATTAAAGTTTCCCATTGTTGTGCAAAGGAGATTCAGGCAGGAATATGGACAGAAACCTCCAGAGCGACATACCATAGTGAAATGGCACAAGCAACTGTTGGAAACAGGTTCTTTGTTGAGAAAGAAGGGAAGCGGCAATGAAGCGTTGTCTCCAGATAGAGTTGAAGCAGTTAGCGAAGCTTTTCAACGTAGCCCGCGGAAATCCATTCGACGGGCAAGTGGAGAATTGGGTATTCCAAAATCTACTGTTCACGACATTGTGCACAAAAGATTGTGGCTTAGAGCCTACAAGATCCAGCTAGCGCAGAAGTTACAGCCAAATGATAAACCCAGACGGGCCGAGTTCGCAAATGCAATGCTATGTCACCTCGATGATGACAATGAATTTCTCAATCGCGTGGTATTCGCCGAAGCCACAGTCAGAGGAGCTGCAAAATTTTGCAGTTCCTAGGATACCAGAAGGATTCATATTCCAGCAAGATGGAGCACCTCCACACTATGCCAATGAAGTAAGAAACTACCTTCATCAACAATTTCCAGACAGATGGATTGGAAGATTAGGTCCCATTGATTGGCCACCAAGGTCACCAAATTTGACCCCCTTAGATTTCTTTCTATGGCGATACGTAAAAAGCTTTGTCTATCAAACTCCGGTGCAGGGACTGGATAATCTTCGGCAGCGAATAATTGATGCTTGAGCATCCGTCACACCTCAGATGCTGCAAAACACGTGGAGAGAGATAGAAAACTGTCTTGAAATTCTTCGAGCCACTAAAGGCGCTCATGTGAAACTTGGTGGAGATCTACTGAAACTTGGTGAGCTGCTACTGAAACTTAATGAGTTTACCTAACAGAAAATCAAAATCCGGTCGGTCTGCTATTATTAGTATAAGAAATATTGACATTTGTTATTGGTAGTGATTCTGCCGGACACACTGTATTTTGATTTTTTTTCTTCCATATAAATTAGTTAGGAGTTCAGAAATAACAATTTAAAAATAAGAAAAGACTTTTATATCACTGTGTATTATCAAAGTTTCCCAGTGCAGACAACCCATGCACCACCATTAATATGCCACTGCCTATCGGGAAGCACAATGTTAGAGATTTCACTGTACTAGGTCCTGCTTTTGAGAATGGGGGGAGGGGGGCCAGTTTCCTTTCCCACTGCCTTCCCTAACTCAAGAGCAGAGTCAGGAATACTCAAAATGAAGGTTGTTGCATTGATAATTATACTCTCTAGCAGACTACCTTGTATTAATCTCTAGATGTTGCCTTCTTGCTTATATCAGTCTTCAGCTAGCCTGTCTGCCTCATATCATCGCCTCCCTCTTACCCATAGCCTATCTGCCTCATATCATCGCCTCCCTCTTACCCAAAGCCTATCTGCCTCATATCATCGCCTCCCTCTTACTCATCTGCCTTATATCACTATCATCATTTTATTCTCTCCATTTTATATCACTACCATACTCTTGCTCATTTGCCTTGTATCATGGTCACTCTTTTTGCCCATCTACCTTATATCATTGTCACCCTCATCCCATCTGCCTTATATCACTGCCATCCTCTTGCCCATCAGCCTACACATGTCCCTCCAGTATGATTGTCAATAAACTCCATAATATGTTAAAGTCCACACATTTTAACTGACTAATTGTGATTTCATTGTTTATCTTTGTTTTGTTTTTCTGCTGGTTGTTTTCATCCCATAATCTCTGTATTTTACTATTACCTTTATCCATGCCCCATTTATTGGTCATGGTATTGATAATTTTCACACCTAATTTTTTTTTCAAAATGCATTTTCAGTGTCCATGTTTGCTCATCCTAGAGTAATAAAAACATTTTGATGAGTCTTGTCCGATTTTATAAAAAGGAAAAAAAAATTCTGGAGCTAATGCCAACAACAGCAATTTAACTGATTCAGTACGTAATTATTTTCAGCTCTGGACGGAATTATTTTTAAGCCTCAAAAATTTACACATACATAATTTACGTTTACTGACAATGTGTGTCTAATCATGAGTTAAGTATAACATATTATATATCAAATTAAAGTACATTGGATGAACAATATAAATCCATATGCCTTTCTAGCTAATTTTATGTTATGTTTATGTTATAACAGATAACATGTACACGGAAAAAAAGATAACTTGAAATTTTGAACAAAAATTTTTGACTTACGTAAGGCTTGTAACATAAATTGTTATCACAATACAGTTTCACTGCTCTCTTTGTGCAGGTAATCCATTTAGAAACACAGAAAAAGTAAGAAAGTTATGGTTGATCACACAGTTTGTTCACTGTTCACATATTAGTAACATATCCTGTGTGTTTTCGGCCATTATGTCGATACGACAAAACACGATTAAAGATGAAGATAAATGTGAAAAAATCCCTTCAAACGCAAATAAAAGACGTTGAAGCTTGTTGAAATTTGCCCAGTTTTGTGTTTACTTCCATTCGAGATAAATTCCGGGCAGTATAAAATATCAGAATAGAAAAAAACAACGAAATAAATCAGCGTCTTTTAAAAGATCTTGCGGACACAGCGGTCGGCCATTGCGTCTTTTAAAAGATCTTGTGTACGGAATCAGATAACATGCACATGAAAAAAAGCATCTCTCAATGATGATGAGATGCTGGGAACCAAACTAAATTTCATTACTGAAACAGGAACAATTAACATTCATACCCTTTGATATTTGCTGAGGGAAACTGAGCAAATGTATGGCTCAGAGACATGGCATGTCTCAAAGAGTATCACCTCCAAGCTACAGACATTTGTAAACAGATATCTCCGACGGATCCTCCGTATAAGATGGCCAGATGTAATAACAAATGTAGAGCTAAGGAAAAGATGCGGGCAACAGCCAATACAAACAGAAATTAAGGTAAGAAAGTGGGGATGGATAGAACATACACTCAGAAGAGAAAAATCAAGCACAGCCAGAACTGCCCTTGACTGGAACCAACAGGGGAAAAGAAGAGTGGGGAGGCCAAAGAGAACTTGGACAAGAACTGTTGAAGAGGAGGCTAGGGAAGTTGGAATGACTTGGACGCAGCTGAAAAAAACAGCCCAGAATAAAAATCGATGGAGAGCAACTGTTTCTGCCCTATGTTCCACAGGGAATGAAAAGGAATGATGATGATGATGACAAGCTCAATGAAAGACTACAGGTATTACTACCAGCATATAATTTCTTCATGAACCTCTACCTCAGCAGTGCAAAAACACATACACACAGAGAAAACACACAAAGATCATATATGTCGCAGAGATTGACATATGTAGCACTTATTTTCCAAGTTCCTTTCTTCTGCTCCTCTTTGTTTTTCCATATACCATTTGCATTTTGTCTGTCTTCTATCACCATTATGGCATGGACAGAAGTCAACAACGGAAGTGATAAATTGTACTTGTGGCCGGAAGTTGTGGACAGACATGATCTCATCAGCTCTGCACATTTCATGGAAAGAGAAGAAAACAAATAAAGAAGTCCTAGAAAAGCAAGTAATTAAAAGATAATTAATGAAGGAGATCAAAATTAGACAGCTAACATTTTTTGGCTATATAAAAAGACAAAGCCTTGCTGAAGACCACAATGGAAGGAAGAATTGAAGTCTATCAGATGTAACATCAAGAGATGGACAGGAAAGAGCCTATCAGATGTACATCAAGAGATAGACAGGAAAGAGTCTATCAGATGCAACATCAAGAGATGGACAGGAAAGAGTCTATCAGATGCAACATCAAGAGATGGACAGGAAAGAGTCTATCAGATGTAACATCAAGAGATGGACAGGAAAGAGTCTATCAGATGTAACATCAAGAGATGGACAGGAAAGAGCCTATCAGATGTAACATCAAGAGATGGACAGCAAAGAGTCTATCAGATGTAACATCAAGAGATGGACAGGAAAGAGTCTATCAGATGTAACATCAAGAAAGCGATAGAACACAGAGATCCAGCCAACCTTCAATGCGGAAATGGTAGCTGATGGTGATGACTATCACCTCTACTCTCTTGTCCCTTACACACAGTTCAAAGTCATTATAAAATCGTGAAGTCAGCCATGTTTAAGAACAACAAAAAAACATTTAAAGCAAACCTTTGGAGGTGGCACTATCAATTTTGGCACCGTGCATAATAAGCACTTTTGCTAACTCAACTCTGCCCAGACAGGCAGTGAGATCCAAGGGTGACTTTCCTGCATCGTCTCTCGTATTGACTAACTCTCTGATCTCTTCCTTACTTCTGAGACTGGCTAAGAACCTGCGATGACAGAAACAGTAAATATGATGAGCTGTGTACGTTTGTCACAAGTGAGGCTAGTTGCTGTTTAATAAATGAATGAAAAGGTGCTAAATTTTAAACATACAGGGAAAAATACACGTGGGCATGAAAAGTCTTAAAAAACACATGGAAAAGAGAAATGGAGGCAGAAGTGAAAATTAGGAAGAAGACGTGGAAAGAACCTGAGCTGATGGCACGTTACAAGATGACTTAGAATGTGTTTGTTGATGGCCTATGCTCCTTGGGGAGCTAAAGGGCATTGACTTATTGATTGATGAAAAGTTTTGTGCTTTTATTTCAACCATTATCCATATGCATGGAAGTGTCGGTTATATCGGGACACCTTCTTTTAGTGTTATGCATTTCTTACTGGTGCAAGCTTTTTTTAAACAAAGTAAAGATAGTTCCACTGCTGTAGGAGAGTGAAATATTACAGGCTTAACATACTAGGTCCAGCTTTTTTATGAGGTAGGGTGACCAGTTCCATTCCTTGCTGCCTTTTCTTTCCCTAACTTTAAGAGCAGAGTCAGGTACCCATTTACAGCTGGGTAGATTGGATAGTGTGACGCTACCAGATTCCGATAACTCTGTAATTTAGCCACGAAAGGAATGCGCTCTAACTGCTTAGCCAATCGGATACTTTTTGTACTGATCTGTATTTTTTTTCATACACCCGCTATTACTCGAGGCGAAATCTCTGGTTAGTATGTCTAACCTGAGACTGATTTTATGTGAGTTTCCCTTTTTTTCTTGTACAGAGACAGGTGTACTTGCCATTCAGGCAGATACTCGCCGATTTCGGAGGTACCCATTAGAGCTGGGTCGGCTCAGGAGCCGCCAGTACCTGGTCGACAACACTTCTTCAAATGTTCTCGCCAGGGCTCGAGTTAATCCAGTCCAAATCCCGGTCGACGAAAAATCTTCAAATGTCCTCGCCCGGGTTTGATCCTGGGTCACCTGCGCAGTTTGGCAACTACTACACCAGCACGGCTCCCATGATCTGTATTAATTCTCTATGATGGTGCTTTGTTATTATTGTTGATGTTATTGCAGGCAATTTATGACAATTAAAAGTCTCAGTGATTAATTGCTTCTCTTTTAACTCCATCATCTGCTGAGTTGTTGCTTTTATTTTTGTGGTAAATGGTTTTAATAATTTGTGTAGCACTTGTGTGGATTTGGTGCTGATCAAATTTTCTACATTCATTTCTATTTTGAAATTTTTTGTAGTAACCTTTTATGTTTTATCTGTGTTAGGCATACTTTTTTTGCATTCCAGCAGGAAACCTTCAACTAAGTTTGTTTTCATTCTTTACAAGTACATTCCTCTATCATAAAATATCTGGCTCTTAGTTTTGAGCCGGAGCAGTTTTCTCTTTACTGGTATTTTCAGTTCACCTTGTACATTGCATTTTGTACATGTCTTTTTTAAAAGTAGTTTATATGCATGTCTTCATTTTGTGCTCTGGTTCCATGCTTTAATTAACTCTGCTAATGGTTCAATCTGGATTATGTGCATGAATACTGTACAAGTGATAGAAAAATTAAGCTTTTCAAGCATTTGACAAGGAACTTAAGGATCTTGTTTTTGCATGACCTGTCTTCCATAATATAAGCAAGATATACAGGACAAGATAAACACGTTAAAGGTAGAAGCAGCAAATGGGTTAAACATGAAAATAAATTAGAACATATATATCAGGCAAGCATAAGAAAAGGTCAATGGTCAGCTAATTCAAGAAGTGCACAGCTGTACTTAATTTTTCAATTAAAAAAAGGGAATAAATCAGCAAGCTATTGCCAGGGTTAATGAAGTTAGATTTGCTTTGAACTCCTACTATGTAATTCTGCAGCTTTTACCACACTCAAACTGGACAACAATCTGAGGCTATTATACTACTTTATAATATTAGTTTGTTGACTGTATTACAAAAAAGTAATGCAGTCTTTAAGCAACTGCTATTGTTCAGCCAAATCACCCAATAAAGAAATGAATGTACCACTTTTGGTAGTTTTAAAAGACAAGTTGTGATTATGCAATTAGCAGTGATGACATCAGCTAAATCCTCTCTGCAGATGTGAAAAGTACAATTTAGTAGCCTGCTGACATCCTGCGGTCACAAAAACTATACCCACCTCCAGAAGGTGCTGACAAGAAATGCTGCCATGAGGTACCAAGTTACTACTTGGCTCAGACTGCCTGGAAAGGATGGGCTCTTTCTGTCAGGTTTGATACTGCAAAAGATGCACCTCTTCTTGTCTCCTAACAATAAATCCCATGATCCCATCAAAGAAGACACTAACAGCTTGAAATAACTAAGTCAGGCTGTGTTGTGTACGTTATCCCATGAAGTTGCTATTATAGCCATGATAATAATAGCCCCTTCAGTCATAACTGACTATGGGAATGCGCCCCTGAGGTGGCAGCCCTCAGCTGCTTATTTTCCTGGTGCTCCTTTCGACGTTTTCTCCTCACCTCTGCTTCTTGTGTGAGCCTCTCTTCGCCCAATCTGAGGTGGTGCCGTAAATAGCATCGCCACTTAGTGCGATCAGCAGCTTCATCCTCCCATGTTGCTGGATCCATGTCCAGTGCCCTCATATCTCTCTTGCACACATCTTTGAACCTCAGCTGTGGTCGCCCAACTGTTCTCTTGCCATCTGCTAATTGTCCGTAGAAGATATCTTTTGGGATGCGACCATCTTCCATGCGGTGAACATGGCCCAGCCAGTGAAGTCTGCGCTGTCTGCAAAATACATACTTTGAAGGCCAGCACGTGACAATACCTCGACATTTGTCACTTTATCTTTCCACGAGATGTCGAGGATGCGGCGTAGACACCGCAAATGGAAGGTATTGAGCCTTCTTTCTTGCTTAGCATAGGTCGTCCAGGTCTCACTGCCATATAGGATGTGCTGGTGACGCAGGCATTATATACCGCAGCTTTGGTCTTCATTGTGAGTTTAGAGTTTCCCCAAACACGCGATGTGAGGCGGGCAAAGGTAGCTGCAGCTTTGCCAATGCGGCTGTCGATTTCTGTATCCAGTGAGAGTTTGTCATTGATGGTAGACCCTAGGTATGTGAAGTGGTGCACCACTGCCAATTCATAGTTACGATAGTGATAACTGGTGCAGCACCCACATCCTGACTCAGCACATTCGTTTTCTTTAGACTTATTGTGAGGCCAAAGTCCTTGCATGCTTTAGTGAAGCGATTCATCAAGCTCTGAAGCTCCTGTTGGCTTTGAGTGACGACTGCAGCATCATCAGCGAACAACAAGTCTCTTATAGTGACCCTTCTGATTTTTGTTTTTGCCCTCAGCCTTGAAAGATTAAACAGACGGCCATCTGACCTAGTGTGAAGGCATATTCCTTCAGTTGCATCTCTGAATGCATGTTTCAAGAGTAAGGCAAAGAAGATTCCGAAGAGGGTCGGAGCCAGAACACAGCCTTGTTTAACGCCACTTCGTATATCAAAGGGCTGTGACGTGCTTCCAGCATATTGGACTGTTCCCTTCATGTCGTCATGGAATGACTTTATCATTTCCAGCATTTTAGAAGGGCAGCCTATTTTCAGGAGGATTTTAAAGAGTCCATCCCTACTAACCAGGTCGAATGCTTTTGTGAGGTTGACTCAAAACACCCTGAAAAAATGCTAGTGAAGCTATGACAGGCCCAGCAAGCCAGCAATGGATTTTAGGTTCCCCAGAAAGAAACAATTGAGGGTATTAAATGGATTGACATAATTAGATTTAGATACTAGAGACACTGATAGAAAAAGAGTCAGACTAATGACTACAAGTGGAACTTCAACTGTTGGTAGGAAATGAGATAAATGGTGGAATTTGGTTTGGTTTTTGAAGGACTATCTTCATTGCACACGGACAACGCCATCAGTGCTTGAATCTGCTCCCTTAGATCACACAAGGAGGATCTCAGCGCAGTGCACAAACTCCATAGCACCGGCTAGAATCCAAATGTGTGTATATAATGTATAGGAATCACACATTCTGTAAATATTTTTTGTGGTAGGTTTACTTCTCTCCATCCTATCATGTCAAACAGCCAGTATCTTCTCTCTTTGCTTCCTATATCTCTTTCCTTCAACCTTTTCTGTTGTCAAAATATATCCCAGCTTTCTTCTTGTCAACTCTGCCTTGGACGGTTCCAAGCCCGGCTGAAAAAATGAGGAGGAATTCTGACTGACCTGAGTGCTTAATGTATCTAAGGAAGTAGCGGGTAAAACCGTGGATCAGTCAGACAACATGCATGGAGGCCGTAAGGAGGCAACCCCTCAACCTTGCAAAGGTTCAATAGGCCAATCACCTGTTTGCCTTAAAATATGATTACAAGAAACAACAGAGAGAAAACCAGATTGATCTTAAAGGTGACAAACTGGCATGCATTACAGACTAATTATGGAACATCGAATATTAAGAGTATTAACAGGAAAGGAGAAGAGCTGGTGGAGATGAAAAAAGCAAAACTGGAAATACTGGTTCTGATGGAAACAAAAAAAAAAAGGGGGACAAGGAGTTATGAATCTCAATTGCAACATGCTGCTCTACAGTGGAGTTCCCACATCAAAAGAGCTAAAGGGGGTGTGGTTGTATTGTGGCTAAAAAACCAAATGGATGGCATTAAAGGGATGGAACTTTGTCTTGGAGCACATTTTGGTGCTAAAGCTAAAAAAAGGGGAAACCACAGTCAACCTTGTCATTGTGTCTGGACCACATGAAGAGAGTGAGCAGAGGTCAAGGAAGAATTCTTTGAACAACTTCAAAAGATAACGGATGACTGCCTGAGTGAAATTATCCTCCTTGGAGATTTCAATGAAAGAGTTGGAAATGACCATGCTAGATGGGGTGGAGTTATAGGAAGATATGATTTACTAAATGACAATAGAAAGTGGCTCCTTAGATTCTGCACTGAGCAAAACCTTGCAATTATGAACACAATGTTTCCCCATATGCGTATACATCAGATGTGAACCGACAAAGAATGAGAAATCAGTCAGCGATTATGCCATTGTTAGGAACAGCTCCTTCAAGTATGTGAGGGATGCTAGAGCTTGGAGAGGGCCAGAGACTGGAAGTGATCACTACCTGATGAGGATAAAAGAACAGTTGAAAGAGTTGTTCAGCTTAGGCATTGTCCACCATCACACAAGAAACTAAGTAATCAAGCAGGAGAGATGAGCATTAAGACCTAGAAGCTAAGAGAGCCAGGTATCAGGGGCTTATTGCAACAGCAGTGAGAAACATAGAAGAATGACTCGATGACCTGGAATTGCTGTGGCTTAAATTCAAGGACATCATAAAAGCAGCTGCAACAGAGGCATGTGGTTAAGTCCACTTGGGAAGAAGGGAAAGAGGACACTTTGGTGGACAGAAGAAGTTAAAGAGAAAATACGAAAATAAAAAAGGTATGGAAACAATACTTAGAAGCCAAAACACAGCAAGAAAAACAGAGAAATATAGTGAATATGTGATAGAACAGAAGTAAAGAACAGGGTGCTAGCAGCAGAACAGAAATCCTGGGAAGAATTTGGAGAAAAGCTAGAAAAAGATGCTCAAGAAAACCTGAAACTGTTCTACAAGACCCTAAAGAACATGAGGAAGGAAAAACAGTGCCCTCTTAAATTCATAAAGGACAAGCAAAACAAACTGCTTACTGCCCCAAAGGAAGTAGTGGAATGATGGAAAGAATATTTTTCAGAGCTCCTTGGTGGTGAGCAAGGTCGAGCCTCAGAAATGATAAACATTATCACAGAGGAGGAAACCAATGGTGGTGAAGATGGCATCAAGATGGAAACAGAAGGCAGCACTGCACAAAATCAAGATGGGTAAAGCAGCAAGACATTATGGTATAACACCAGAAATAGTTAAATACATGGGATCAGCAGGCAACCTATTACTCTTGAGAGTCCTACAGAAAGCCTCGTACCACACGTAAAAATTGGGAGATTGCCATCATAATACCTATATTCAAAAAGGGAGACAACTGACAATGAGAAAGTCATATCTTTTCTCAGTGTCCCTGGTAAAATTTACTCTAGAATTCTGGAGCAGAGACTAGCTGTGCCACAAATGGATGAGGTCCAGCGTGGGTTCCGAGCAAACCTAAGTACTCAAGACCTTATCTTAATAAAGGTGAGATGCATCTTTGTTTCTTGGATCTGGAGGAGGCATGTGACAAGGTCCCCTGGAGCAAACTCTCTAGTTCATGCTACACAGAGTTTTTACAATACTTGCAGGAATTATGTGAGGACAGCTAACCATAAGTCAGAAGAGTTCAGGACCACCGCTGGTGTAAGACAGGGTGATATTCTGTCACCTTATCTTTTCATACTCCTCATGGACGATGTCACCAAAGCATGAAAGGAAAGAACAAGAAAGTATTCAGTGGGGTACTGGAAGTTGAGACAGGTCTGTATTTCACAGCTGGCAATTGCCGATGATGTTGTCCCAATTGCTAAATTAGAGGCACATCTTCAATCCAACCTGCAAGTCTGGAAGCAAGAGCTGGAGAAGAGAGGGTTGGTCAGCAGCTCTAAATAAAAAACCATGGTGATATCACGAGAAGTAAAAGGTATCAAATTATGCAGGCCAACCAATTTAAATACCTTGGAGTTAATCAATTTAAATACCTTGGAGTTGTCATAGACTGGAAGGGAGGCATCAAAGAAGAGTTGGCTACCTGAAGTGCAGCAGCTGGAAGATATTTTTTAGGTCATAAACTGATGATTTCTCAGCAAAAATAGAAATCAGCAAGAATACTAAGCTGGCTGTATACCACTCCACCTATGTTCCAGTCTTGACTTATGGATGTGAGTCATAGGCAATGTCCACAACCCACAAAAGCCAACTCCAAACCTAGGAAATGAGGTATCTGAGGAAGATAGTTGAAGTAACGAGAACAGACATGGTCCACAACCAGAAGATATGGTAAGGCCTCAAAACCCAGCCAGTGCAAACTCAAGTAGAACAGTCCCAATTATGATGGTGTGGCCATGTCTGCAGAATAGGAGAAGATTGGCTACCACGACAAATATGAGAAACTAAGAGCCAGGGATCCAGACCTCCAGGACGACACAGAGTCTGCTGGGAGGACAACATGAGACAATCTCTAAAGGACAGAGGACTAGATTTGAACCAGGCCAGGAGGAAAACAGCTGATAGGATAGTATGGCACTTTCTCTGGCAAATCTCTACACCCCAGAGTAGAAGAGGAATGACTAATTTAGTAGTAAGTTTCTTCTTGTCAAAATGTCCAAAGAAAGCATTTTACACGAGATTGTCAGCCCTATGCACAACCTCATGATTAGTCACCTCACATCAGTGGCGTAACTACCGCCCAGGTGGAACAGGCACGTTCCAGGAAACCCCAGCATTGAGTGGGCCCCAAAAGGTAGTTATCAGATGGCTTTTATATATCCTTTTATTGTTCTTAGTTCATGTGGTTGATCGTCATATTGTGTCCCAGTTTCTGGAGACAGAAATGAACGGGATAAAACAGACATGGGAAGATTGTTAGCTGATGGCCTAGATCAGTAGGATCTGGTGGAAAGGAGGCGCATGAAAACCCAGAGAAAGCCGAAAGGATTGCTGACTAACATTTTTTCGTCTAGGAAAATCTCCAGGATTGGCACCTGGAATGTTCGCACTCTATGTGAACAAGGGAAAACTGCACAGGTAGCAGCAGAAATGGAAAATTACAGGATTGATATCCTGGGTCTCTGCGAGACATGGTGGAAAGGCATAGAGAGGAGGAGATTGATCACATGAGAAATGGTGTTGTCCTCAGGCCATGAGGAGGAAGGAGCCCACCACAGTGAAGGGGTGGCTCTAATGCTGTCTAGGGAAGCACATAAGGCACTTATAGAATGGGAAGCAATGGGACCCCGAATTTTAACAGCAAGGTTTAAATCAGCCAAAAAGAAAGTAAATATAAACATCATCCAATGTTATGCACCAACAAATGATAAAGAAGAATCCGAGAAAGAAGACTTTTACACCAGATTACAAAATGTCTTAGACAAAAAGAAAAGAAAGGACATCACAATTTTGATGGTGGGATCTAAACGCGAAAATAGGTACAGACAACACTGGCTTTGAAGAAATCATGGAAAAGAATGGATTAGGTATGGTGAACGAGAATGGGGAACTATTAGCAAATTTCTGTGCTTCAAATCAACAAGCTATAGGAGGAAGCATATTTCCATATAAAAGAATACATAAAGCAAAATGGATATCACCAGACCACAGAACTGAGAATCAGATTGATCACATATGCATAAGTAAGAAGTTTAGGTCATCATTGCATGATGTAAAAGTATGTAGAGGAGCAGATCACCATCTTCTGTTGGCTAAAACAAAATTAAAACTCAAGAAATTTACAACAGTATATAGCTATAGACAACTGTACAATGTGGGATATCTAAGAAATCAGGAAATAAGAGAAAAGTTTTCTATCACAGTATCCAACAAATACCAAGTACTCCAACAGTTGGTAGATGAAGCAGATATGAAAGACCACTGGCAACAAGTAAAAAATATATGGAATGAGACAAGTGAAGAAGTACTGAGAAAAAGAGAACATCGGCACAAAGCATGGATAACAACAGAAACCATTAGCAAGATAGAAGACAGGAAAAACAAGAAAGCAGATTTAAACAGAAGCAAAACCAGAAGCTCCAAAGCCAAGGCTCATGAAGTGTACATAGAAGCAAACAAAGAAGTAAGAAGAAACATCAAGAGACAAGAGGAAGTATATTGAAGAGTTGGCAAGGGAAGCAGACACCCGTGTGTTACCGGGGCCCGAAAGGGGAGCAAAGAATAGTAACACTGTCCCCTGCCAGGCATGTCGTAGAAGGCGACTAAGGAGGGTTGGGCATGGGGCCGGTTACCCCATCCTGTAAAAAAAAAAAATTTAAACCACAAAAAACTTCAACAAATATGGACAAGTCAAATAAAGAAAATAAAACACAGCCATCCAAGACAGGGGAAGGTCCTCTCGCGGGGAGGCGTATGATGCAACACAGAGAAAGCCGAAAGGAGTCTGTGTTGCTGACTAACCTTCTTTCTTCTAGGAGAACTTCCAGATTTGGCACCTGGAATGTTCGGACATTGAACGAACAAGGGAAAGTGGCACAAGTAGCAGCAGAAATGAGGGAATACAAAATCGAGGTTCTGGGAATGTGTGAAACAAAGTGGAAGGGGGTAGACAGGAAGAAACTCATCACAGGTGAATTGGTGCTGTCCTCAGGACACGAAGACGAAAGTTCACACCACAGTGAAGGGGTAGCTCTTATGTTATCTAAAGAAGCACAGAAAGCACTCAATGAATGGGAAGCTGTGGGACCCAGAATAATAACAGCTATTTTCAAAACAGCTAAAAAGAAAATTCATGTCAATGTCATCCAATGTTATGCACCAACTAATGACAAAGAAGAGTCTGTGAAAGAAGCATTTTATACTAAACTACAGGAAATTATGGATAAAGTAAAAAGAAGAGACATCACAATTTTGATGAGTGACATGAATGCAAAGATAGGTACAGTCAATACCGGATTTGAAGAAGTCATGGGAAAACATGGGCTAGGAGTAATGAATGAAAATGGAGAACTATTCGCAAACTTCTGTGCTTCAAATCAACTGGCTATAGGAGGAAGCATGTTTCCACATAAGAGAATACACAAGGCAACATGGATATCACCAGACCATAGAACAGAAAATCAGATCGATCATATATGCATAAAGAAGAAGTTTAGATCATCATTGCAGGATGTAAAGGTATATAGAGGAGCAGATGTGGCATCAGATCACCATCTTCTGATAGCCAAAGTAAAAATGAAACTCAAGAGATATGCAACAATGCAAAATTATAGACAACAGTTTAATGTAGGCCAGCTAAGAAATCAAGAAACAAGAGACAAATTTGCGGTCACAGTATCCAACAAATTCCAAGTGCTCCAACAGTTGGAAGATGTAGAGAATACAGAAGACTATTGGCAGCAGGTCAAAACGGTATGGAAGGAGACATGTGAAGAAATACTGGGGAAAAGGGAAAGACAACAAAAAGCATGGATAACAACAGAAACCATCAATAAGATAAAAGATAGAAAAAACAAGAAGCAAGAGAGGCAGAAGATGCTGCAGCCAAAGGAAATATGAGAGAACTGTATAGCAGCACAAAGAAGCTAACAGGGAAATACAAGCAAACAAGTTGCCTCATAAAAGATAAGAATGGGAAACTGCTCAGCAATATACAAGAGCAAATGAAGAGGTGGACAGAATATTTTGGGGACCTTCTCAATAGACCAGCTCCACAAAACCCGCCGGACATCCAGCCAGCAGAAGAAGAGCTACAAATTAATGGTGAAAGACCAACGAAGGAAGAAATAAAGAAAGCCATAAAGCTTCTAAGAGATGGAAAAGCGTCTGGACCTGATGGCATTCCAGCAGAGGCCATCAAAGCAGATATCGACACGGCTACAGAGATGTTATATAAATTACTTGGTAAAGTCTGGGAAAAAGAAGAGATACCAGCAGAATGGAAGGAAGGATATCTGGTTAAGTTGCCTAAGAAGGGAAATCTACAAGAGTGCACAAATTATAGAGGAATAATGTTACTATCAGTGCCAGGAAAGGTATTGAACAGGATTATCCTTGAGAGATTAAAGGAGTCCATAGACAAGAAATTGAGAGATGAACAAGCAGGTTTTCGACAAAACAGATCATGTACAGACCAGATAGCCACTTTGAGAATAATAGTTGAACAAAGTCTGGAATGGAATTCACCACTATACATCGGATTTGTGGACTACGAAAAAGCATTTGACAGTGTGGACAGAGAATCACTTTGGAAATTGATGAGGCATTATGGAGTTCCCCTGAAGATCATTAATTTAATAAAGAAAACCTATGAAGACATGACGTGCAGAGTTCTTCATGAAGGACAGCTTACAGAACCATTTGGGATAAGAACAGGAGTGCGACAGGGATGCCTCTTGTCTCCATTTCTTTTCTTGCTGGCAATAGATTGGGTTATGAGATCATCGACAACACACAACAGAAATGGAATCCAGTGGACTCTGACTAAGCAGTTGGATGATCTGGATTTTGCTGATGATTTGGCTCTCCTGTCCCATAACCGTAATCAGATGCAGGACAAATTGAAAACACTCGATGAGAGGTCACAGCAATTGGGTCTGAAAATACACAGGGAAAAGACAAAAATAATGCGAATAAATGCAGGTAATGAAAACAGGGTTGAACTTGAAGAAACGCCAATACAAGATGTAGAATCATACACATATCTTGGCAGTAATATAGATAAAGTTGGAGGGACAGACAGCGATATCAAAATAAGAATACAAAAAGCAAGAGGAGCTTTCATTGCATTGGGAAATATATGGAGATCAAGAGAAATAGGATCCAACACGAAAATAAGAATCTTCAACTCAAATGTGAAGTCAGTCCTATTGTATGGCTCGGAGACATGGATAACAACAAAGACAACAACCAAAAAGCTACAGACTTTCATAAATGGGTGCTTGCGTAGAATAGAGGGATTAAAATGGTATGACAAGGTTACCAATGTGGAACTGATGACAAGAACTGGACAAGTGCCAGTGGAACAAGAGATGAGAAGAAGACGATGGCGATGGATAGGACACACACTGAGGAAACCTGTTGATAGCATTACAAGGCAGTCCTTGTTCTGGAACCCCAGGGCAAGAGAGGCAGAGGAAGACCAAGAAGTACATGGAGAAGAGAGTTGGAAACAGAGGTGAAAATGATGAGGAGAACATGGAAAGAACTTGAGATGATGGCACGTGACAGGAGGACTTGGCATGCGTTTGTTGAAGGCCTATGCTCCTTTGGGAGTGGAGGGTTATGAATGAATGAAGGGAAGCAGAGGAAGCTGCAGCCAAAGGAAATATGAGGGACCTGTACAATAACACAAAGAAGCTAACAGGGAGATGGCCTCAAATGGGGCAAGCAAATAGGCTCATAAAAGATAATGGAAAATTGCTTAGTAATATACAAGAACAAATGAAGAGATGGACAGAACATTTTGAGGAACAATAGACCAGCTCCAACTAATCCCCCAGACATCCAGCCAGCAGAAGAGGAGCTACAAATTAACTGTGAAAGACCAAGAGAAGAAATAAAGAAAGTCATAAAGCTTCTGAAAGATGGAAAAGCAACTGGTCCAGATGGCATTCCAGCAGAGGCCATCAAAACAGATATTGATACCTCTACAGAGATATTATACAAACTATTTGGCAAAGTCTGGGAGAGAGAGGAAATACCAGCAGAATGGAAGGAAGGTTATCTGGTCAAGTCACCTAAGAAGGGAAATTTACAAGAGTGCACAAATTATAGAGGAATAATGTTACTATAAGTGCCAGGAAAAGTATTAAACACAATCATCCTTGAGAGATTAAACGAGTCCATAGACAAGCAACTGAGAGATGAACAAGCAGGTTTAGGCAAAGCAGATCATGTACAGATCAGATAGCCACATTGAGAATGATAGTTGAACAAAGTCTGGAATGGAATTCACCGCTTTATATCGGATTCGTGGACTATGAAACGGCATTTGACAGTGTAGACAGACAATCACTTTGGAAATCGATAAGGCATTATGGAGTTCCCCTGAAGATCATTAATTTAATAAAGAAAACGGTAATTTCCTATCTTTCGTACCTTTTTGGTCCGCAGTGAATATATGTAGTTAGGTGTTGTTTCGTAGCAGTTAGGGTTAGTATTATGGTTTTTTTTTTTTCTTTTTCTATAACCAGCGGCACTCGAGCTTTCCAGCTCTTTCGGCCCAATGACATGTCATTGCGAGGCTGGGGGGTCAGTGGACTTTCCTTCCAACCCGGTCAGGAGCTTTGCTCCTTCCCATCCACACGGGATTTATGTGCAGGAGCCGTTCAGATTATTCAGTCAAATTTCCGGTCATAAACATTTCTTCAAACGCCGACGGCCGGGTTTGAACCATGAACACCTGGTCGCCAGTACAACGTTGTAGCCATTACACCAGCGCGGCTCCCACTATTATGGTTAACACTAACCCTAACACAAACCCTAATCCTAACCGCTACGAAACAACACCTAACTATACATATTCACTGCGGAGCAAAAAGGTATGAAAGATAGGAAATTACCAAGAAAACTTATGAAGACATGACATGCAGAGTTCTTCATGAAGGACAACTTACAGAACCGTTTGGGATAAGAACGGGAGGAGTGAGACAGGGATGCCTCTTGTCTCCATTTCTTGTCTTACTAGCAATAGACTAAGTTATGAAAACATCGACGACACACAACAGAAATGGAATCCAGTGGAATCTGACTAAACAGTTAGATGAAATAGATTTTGCTGATGACTTGGCTGTCCTGTCCCATAACCGTAATCAGATGCAGGACAAAATGAAAACACTTGATGAGAGGTTACAGCAATTGGGACTGAAAATACACACGGAAAAGACAAAAATAATGAGAATATATGCAGGAAATGATAACAGGGTTGAACTTGAAGAACCACCACTAAAGGATGTAGAATCGTACACATATCTTGGCAGTAATATAGACAAAGTTGGATGGACAGATAATGATATCAAAATAAGAATACAAAAAGCAAGAGGCGCTTTCATTGCACTGGGAAACATGGAGGTCAAGAGAAATCAAGTCCAACATGAAAATAAGAATCTTCAACTCAAATGTCAAGTCAGTCCTATTGTATGGCTCTGAGACATGGAGAGCAACAAAAACAACTAAAAAGCTACAGACTTATATAAACGGGTGCTTGCGTAGAATAGAAGGACTGAAATGGTATGACAAAGTCACAAATGTGGAATTGATGACAAGAACCAGACAAGTGCCAGTGGAACAAGAGCTGAGAAGAAGACGCTGGCGATGTATAGGACACACATTGAGGAAACCTGTTGATAGCATTACAAGGCAGTCATTGTTCTAGAATCCCCAGGGAAAGAGAGGCAGAGGTAGACCAAAAAACACATGGAGAAGAGAACTGGATACAGAGGTGAAAATGATGAGGAAAACATGGAAAGAACTTCAGCAGATGGCACGGGACAGGAAGACTTGGCATGTGTTTGTTGAAGGCCTATGCTCCTCGGATTGATTGCTTGATGTCAGGTATCTAGATAATTAAAAATTCCCAGCAAGAGAAACTAGGCCTACTTAGACTACAATTAGGAAGTCTTTTACTTTAGAATAGAAGAGCTTTATTGCGCAGAATATCTAGCCTACAAGAAAGTAATATCGAGCATTTCCTATTGAAAAGTAAGAAGTATGAACAACAGAATCTACTGCTTTCTTTGAAAACATTCACTAGACATTTCAGTGTATGAAAAAGACGATTTACGGGATGAAGAAAAGACGGACAACCTTTTCAAGCTATGAGGGTCATTCGTACAAATGAGGTGTGTTACTGTTGCTGCATTTTGAGGGTGTTGCTCTGTATCTTCTGCCTCATCTTCCTGCAGTTCATCATTGCTAACTGTTGTTGATAGCTGTGATTTCAGTAAATTTACTGAGATTTGACTCATTATATTACGACCACGCTTAAAAATGCTTGGTCAATTCGATGTTCCAATTGTCATTTTACGTTGCCGCAAACACAAATTCGCGATTTTCATTGGCTCATTTGGAAAATTTAAAAAAAAATTAAGTGAAGGCTCAAAATATATTTTCTCAAATTATGCTGCATACATTTAATACATTTAAAAAAATTGCGATGATATTTTATTTTATCTCATTTTAAAATTTCTCATACGAGCTATATAGCAAAGAATAATAATTGTTATATTCTAAAAATTGAAATGTGTAATGTCGTTCAACTTTTATATGCATTGATATTAAATTCAGGAAACTAAATGGCCACCAGTGAAAGTAGCTGATATTAGTTGCAGACTGTCCTCTTTCGTTTGGTAATTAAAAACAATTCGAAATAATTCTCATTAAGGCTATGTTTTTTAAAATTAATTTGCCGAATCGGAAATTAATTAAACAAGAAGATACCTTATATTGGAATGACGGTTTTCCACATTTAGAGGCGACTGTTGCACATCATAGTAATATGGCTTATAGGCCTACTGTAATATAGGGCCTAATAATAATAGCCCCTTCAGTCATAACTTACTATGGAAATGCGCCCCTGAGCAGCTTTTTTTCCTAGTGCTCCTTTCGACGTTTTCTTTTCTGTTTGTTGAGAGAGATTTCGCTCAATCTGAAGTGGTGCTGTAAAGAGCATCGCCACTTGGTGTGATCAATAGCTTCATCCTCCCAGGTTGCTGGATTTATATCCAGTGCCCTCATGTCTCTCTTGCACACATCTTTGCACCTCAGCTGCAGTTGCCCAACTGTTCCGTAGAAGATATCTTTCAGGAGGTAACCATCTTCCATGCGGCAGACATGGTCAAGCTAACGTAGTCTGCACTGTCTAAGCAGTGTATACATGCTTTGAAGGCCAGCACATGAAGCATCAATTGGGCAAGATGCTTATAACCGGTAACTGTTGCTTCCCATGTTGTGCCAAAACCACAGGGTGAAGCTGGAGTGTCCTCTCCAGGGAGTGAGCTTGGGAACATTTGTATGGAAATCTAGCTGTTGGTAGAAGAGGAACAACTAAGTAAGTAAGAAAGAATAAGAAATTCAAATGTTACTGAACTCTGCATCAGTTCATGTACCCACAGAATTATAATCAACCCCAGGTTCAGAATCACTGACATAGAAAGGATGATCCATGTGCTCATGGTAGACAAACTTTTGAAACAGAGTGCCAGAATGAGGACAAAACAGGATCTTGAAAGAATGTCCGTGACTGGGTTCCATGCAGAGATTTTACTTCTGACTTAAGTGCCCTGAACATGACAAGAGCTAATGATATTGATTTATTTCCACAGGCTATTGCATTGACCTCTTCATTAGTTAAATTTTAATAAAGTAAACAGTGCCACATCTTTGTGCTATAGGCTACTTGGAAACAGCATTTTTTTGTGTTATGATGCGAAGGAACAGACATAATGTGAGATAACTGTATTTTGTTAAGAAGGTGGCTAGGAAAACAATGGGTAAAATGAACTGACCGTTTAAATACTAGCTTGTGCATACAGTAGTCATCTTTACATGTAAATTAGTTTTTTCTGAAGTTAAACCAAACAAAAAAAAACCAAAAATGAACAGACTTGAAACACCTATGGAGAGGTCATCCTCGCCAGCTCGACTAGGATACACATCAGACAAGCACCCTCGACACACTCTTGACACAGTGAATGTGCTGCGAAAACATAGAGAGTTGTGTGATGTTGTGCTTATTGTTGGCACCAAAAAGATCTTTGCTCACAGAGTGGTCTTATCTGCTTGTAGTCCATACTTTCATGCCATGTTCACCGGAGAGTTAGCAGAAAGCCGACAGACAGAGGTCACTATAAAAGTGAGTAATATGTTTGACCATTCTCTCAATCTCTGTTCTTTTTTATTATAATCTTATTGCCTTCTTTTGTATATTTTATTTTACAGTATTATTCTTGCTTCAAGAAAATGTATTTATTTTGGCGATGTGCTTATTTTTTTAGTAATATATTTTTCATATTTTATGCTAGTAATGTTGTTTATTGCTATTGTATGTTTATTGTTATTAAGACTATAATAGAAGGAAGAGTTGAAGGAAAACGTGCAAGGGGGAGACAGCGCTATAAGTGGGAAGATAACATCAAGAGATGGACATGAAAGAGTGGATCAGGACGAGAGATAGAAAATGTTCAAGATCCATTGCAGCCCTTTATTGCGGAGATGGCAGATGATGATGATGATTTTAATTGTTGTTAAGACCATAATAGAACGAAGAGTTGAAGGCAAATATGCAACGTGAAAACAGCATTATATGTGGGAAGATAACATCAAGAGATGGACAGGAAAGATTATCAAGATAAGAGACAGAAAATGTTACAGCCCTCCTTCATTGCGGAGATAGCAGCTGATAATGATGATGGTTTTAATTGTTAATCTATGTTTATTTGCTTGTTTATTGTGTTTATAATTTGCTGATTGTGTTTTAATATTGTTTAGTTTTGCTCGTTTGCTAAAAAAAATTTTGTTTTAAAAGAAATTGCTGTTAATGGAATTTTTTGTTGTTGTCATTTTAGTGAAAGAATATTAAGTTGTTTATAACTCAGATTTTTATTTTTATTTTAAACTGTTATGTTTATTTGTTTGTCAGACACAGGTCTTTGAATTGGTTGTGATTGTGTTTTTGATAATTGAGTTTGAGTAGTCTCCATACGTGCATGTTTTTTTTAGCTATAGTTTCTTTATATTTGCTTGTTCATCAGGTTGTTTTTTTGTTGTTGTTGTACTCTTTATATGTTCATTTGTAAAGCAGGTTTTTTTTGTTTTGCATTTGTCTGCTTTCCAGTGACTTTTGATTGTTTGCTTCATTAGGTTCTGCTTTATGTTTTTTCCGCAGTCTCGTTGTCTTTTAATCTTGTTTTAATTGGGTTTTTTTTTAAACTTAGCTTATTTTCTCAGTTTTTACCACGTTTGTTACATTTTACCATGTAGTGTTGTGGGAATTATACTCATTTTACTGTGGCAGTGTGATTGACAGAGTAGTTAGAGCATTGGTCTCGCGTGGCAAAGGTGTCGAGTTCGAATCACCTTGTCACCACGCTCCAGTCTACCCAGCTGTTAATGGGTACCTGACTTTGAGTTGGGGAAGGAAAAGGCAGTGAGGAAGAGAACTGGTCACCCTACCTCTCGATACTGGACAAGATGACTAATGTGGAACTGATGACAAGAACCAGGCAAGTGCCAGTGGAACAAAGAGATGAGAAGTAGACGCTGGCAATGGATAAGACACACATTACGGAAACCTGGGGATAGTATTACAAAGCAGTCCTCATTCTGGAACCCCCAGGGTAAGAGAGACAGGCAGGCCAAGAAACACATGGAGAAGAGAATTGGAGACAGAAGTGACAGGACAGGACTTGGCATGTCTTTATTGAAAGCCTATGCTCCTTGGGGAGCTAAAGTTTATTCATTGAAAGGAGTCATAATTTATTTCCATATACCTGAGTTGTTGAGGGAAAAGGCGTTTAATTCTTCTTCTTTGTTCATCCTGAAAAGGATGTTGGTTGCGTTGTGTTCGTTTACAGCAAAGCTGCGATATTTGCGCCTTTCGGCCGACACATCTGACTTCAGCACCTCATTTTTGGGACCGGGTTAGCCTTCCCTCTTCGATCCCTACTCACTCAGCCAGACTGCAGTGATGTAGCCTGTGTCCAGGACCACCACTTGGAGGTGGAGTAGGGTCTTGGTCAGCTCTGGTTCGCTGACCCTGACGCAAGCAGTCTAGCTATGGGTCGCTAACTGCATTCCTCTATGTTGACGCATCTTAGGTCCCGGGCGTTTAATTAAATTAGAAAGGAAACATTTGTTCATAACTTGTGGTCAAAAGAGTGATTTAAAAAAAAATGTGGTCACTCAGCTAACTGAACAGTTTTGAAACTTAAGAACCTACAAAATTGATCAGTTCAGTTACAGGTATTTAATTCTAATTTAAAGGCCTGTGCTCCATGGAAGATTGAAGGGTGGTGATAAGCACATGTCAAAAAGTACTCAAAGTGCAAAATCCATGTTAAATAATTTGTTGATCTATAAACCAACTTGTCACATTGTGCACTCCACTGTTTGATTGACATGTTTCTTCTAATGGCTCACGTTTGTGTGACATGTTACTTCTGTAATAGCTCATGTATGTGTGACATGTTACTTCTGTAATGGCTCATGTGTTTGATGTGTTACTTGTGTGACAGCTCATGCATGTTTGATGTTACATCTGTAATGACTCATGTTTGTTTGACATGTTACTTCTATAATGGCTCATGAATGTTTGATGTGTTACTTATGTAATGGCTCATATTTGTTTGACATGTTACTTGTGTAACAGTTTTGAGAATGGCTCACGTTTGTTTGATATGTTACTTCATTAATGGCTTATGTATGTGTAACATGTTGCTTCTATAATGGCTTATGTATGTTTAACATGTTACTTCTGTAATGGCTCATGTATGTGTGACATGTTAATTCTATAATGGCTCATGAGTGTTTGACATGTTACTTCTGTAATGGCTCATGTTTGTTTGACATGTTACTTCTATAATGGCTCATGAATGTTTGATGTGTTACTTCTGTAATGGCTCATATTTGTTTGACATGTTACTTGTGTAACAGTTTTGAGAATGGCTTGTGTGACAGCTCATGTATGTTTGACATGTTACTTGTGTGACAGCTCATGTGTGTTTGACATGTTACTTGTGTGACAGCTCATGTGTGTTTGACACATTACTTCTGTAATTGCTCATATTTGTTTGACATGTTACTTCTGTAGTGAGTCTCTTGAGGACATGTATGTACTTCTGCCCCTCAGGATATTGATGAAACAGCCATGGAACTGTTGATAGATTTCTGTTACACATCAAGTATCACGGTGGAAGAGAGCAATGTACAGACTCTGCTTCCAGCTGCATGCTTGTTACAGGTATTTTACTGACAGTTATTAGAAGAATTATTGGCTAAGCGGTTAGAGTGCTTTCCTCTTGTAGCACAGTTGCCAGGTTCCAGGGTGAAACCAGGTATAGTCACACTCTGGTCTACCCCTCAGTGATTGGGAACCTGACTCTGCTCTTGAGTTAGGAAAGGCAATGGCAGCAAAGAGGAGAATTAGTCACTCTACCTCATTAAAAAAACAGAAAACTGGACCTGGTAACACTTCATGCCCATGCAGCAGAATCAGCTATGGCAGCGGTTTTCAACCTTTTTGAGTCCATGCCTCACCTGACCAACTACATTCTTTCTGCGGCTCCCCTGTGGGATAACTGGTTAAAAACTCTAGCAATGTTTTGACATTTAGCCTAACATTTTTTGAGCAGGAGAGCTTTGGAAAGGCTTTTAAACAATGTAATTATTAAAAAAAGGCAATTGGACAATCTGTGAAAAAATTAAACATACAAGAAAAAAATATACACAAAGTGCACTTTGAAAACTCTTACTATAAAAAAGAAAACTGCACAGATAAAGTAGTTTCTTTCTAACATTTTTATATATTTTTGTCTGAAAATCATTCACTGATATACTGCACTCATGATTCAATCTCCATTAAAAAAAACTTGTACATTAAAACTAAAAAAAAAATATGATGAATAAAGTACCAGTCACCTCAGTGTGATACTTGAGCTTGCTTGTTGTTACACAGCTTGTCAAATCTTGGCACCAATAGAGATACAGCTACCCTCATTTCCTTCTCCACACCAAATCTTGATCTGAATTTGGTTTTTATGACAGCCACTGCTGAAAACCCAGCCTCGCAGAGAGAGGAGGTTGCAAAAGGAATTAATATCTTCAGTGATCTCTTGCTCAAGCTTGAGAACTCCTTTTTTACTGAATACCAAAATTTTGGCAATGCCAAGGATGGAAACTTCGCTTGTAGTGAAGAGTCTGATGAAAGTTCTATCAGTTCTTCCTCTTCTGCAGTACTGAAGTCCGAAGGAGCATCACTAATGAAGGGATTTTGAACCCACTGAAACCTGTCACAATTTTCAGGAAAGTATTTTTCAAAATGAACACTGAGTTGAGATAAGTGTCCTTGAATTATAGAAACAATATCTGCACTAAAATCTATTTCATTGTCTGTAATGAACTGCTGCAAACCTGGGAAGTAGTCCATTTCTCCTCCTTCATTGATTTTTCTCTTCCAAAGAAGAAGCTTCTTTTTGAAGGCCGAAACTTTGTCAATAAGTTGAATCAAATGAGTTTCACTTTCTTGCAGACACTTATTCAACGAGTTCAACTTTTCAAAAAGATCACAGAGGTATGCAACTTTTAACAGGAAGTCAGTGTCCAGAAAGCACTTAGCACTGACATGGTGAATGCGCGAAAGTTGATAGGCGGGTTGGGGTAGCGGGACTTCAAAGGCTGGCCAACATCAAAAGTGAAATGTCTCCGGGGTCACGCAGGTTGACAAACACCTGAAAAAAAATGAAATTTCCCACAGCTCTGTGTTTTCTTTACAGCTAAATACGACAAAATCCACACCCACCCACGGCGCCCCTGACCGTCAGTCATGGTGCACAGGTTGAAAACCGCTGAGCTATGGAACTATCATTACCATTAAAAAAAAATTTACTTAAGTCTTCTTTAGGTAAATTAGTACTGAAGAAGAAATGATGTAAAAGAGTAAATATGTTGTAAATATCAGTTTTAAAGTGGATCAGTTTTACAGTAATTTCAGGTCTATCTCAGCACCTTTCACCTTCTGCAGCACTAAATATTTCATTTTATTTTTAAATTTGGATAAATCTTTTTTTATTTATTTTTATCTATAACTTTGTTCAGTACGCAGTACTAGTTACAGAAAAGTTGTGCCATTTTATTCTGTCCCTAGATTTACTAAGATTTTCTATGTATAAACATATTTATCAGTTAAATTAGGTAAGCTCTTCAGATATACTTTACACATATCTGGTTCAGTATTATCCTTTATTATCATATCAATCAATCAATTCCCCTTTAGCTCCCCAAGGAGCATAGGCCTTCAACAAATACATGCCTGTCACGTTTCATCAGTACAAGTTCTTTCCACATCTTCCTCATGATTCGTACTTCTGTCACCAGTTCTCTTCTCCATGTGTATTTTGGTCTACCTTTGCCTCAAAAATGCGCAATGCGCCTTGTTGCCGATAAACACCAATCACATTGTATAGATTTATATAATTATCTTCAAATATTACCCCTCAGGAAGCGCTTCCTATTTAACAAAGGGAAATTTATTCACAAAATCCTGTCACAGAATGCTCCAAAGTATCTTTGGCCGCTTTTAAGATATAATGAAAGACGTAGTCAGCGCTTAAACAAATTACAGGTACCCAAGCCCAGGCTAGACCAATTTAAGACTAGTTTGGCTTACTCAGCTGCTCATCTTTGGAACAATCTTCCCAATGACCTGAAAAACACGCACAGTCCTTACTCATACAGTCGTATACTGTTCAAATACTTTATGAAATTAAAAAAAAAAACGTACTTTAATTATGATGATTATTGCAAATGTAATATTACTTTTATAATGATAAATGCCTTAATTATGCTTAAAGTAAATGTGAGGATCACCCGTGTGTCACCGGGGCCCGAAAGGGGAGCAAAGAATAGTAACACTGTCCCCTGCCAGGCATGTCGTAGAAGGCGACTAAGGAGGGTTGGGCATGGGGCCGGTTACCCCATCCTGTAAAAAAAAATTTAAACCACAAAAAACTTCAACAAATATGGACAAGTCAAATAAAGGAAATAAAACACAGCCATCCAAGACAGGGGAAGGTCCTCTCGTGGGGAGGCGTATGATGCAACACAGAGAAAGCCGAAAGGAGTCTGTGTTGCTGACTAACCTTCTTTCTTCTAGGAGAACTTCCAGATTTGGCACCTGGAATGTTCGGACATTAAACGAACAAGGGAAAGTGGCGCAAGTAGCAGCAGAAATGAGGGAATACAAAATCGAGGTTCTGGGAATGTGTGAAACAAAGTGGAAGGGGGTAGACAGGAAGAAACTCATCACAGGTGAATTGGTGCTGTCCTCAGGACATGAAGACGAAACTTCACACCACAGTGAAGGGGTAGCTCTTATGTTATCTAAAGAAGCACAGAAAGCACTCATTGAATGGGAAGCTGTTGGACCCAGAATAATAACAGCTACTTTCAAAACAGCTAAAAAGAAAATTCATGTAAATGTCATCCAATGTTATGCACCAACTAATGACAAAGAAGAGTCTGTGAAAGAAGCATTTTATACTAAACTGCAGGAAATTATGGATAAAGTAAAAAGAAGAGACATCACAATTTTGATGGGTGACATGAATGCAAAGATAGGTACAGTCAACACCGAATTTGAAGAAGTCATGGGAAAACATGGGCTAGGAGTAATGAATGAAAATGGAGAGCTATTCGCAAACTTCTGTGCTTCAAATCAACTGGCTATAGGAGGAAGCATGTTTCCACATAAGAGAATACACAAGGCAACATGGATATCACCAGACCATAGAACAGAAAATCAGATCGATCATATATGCATAAAGAAGAAGTTTAGATCATCATTGCAGGATGTAAAGGTATATAGAGGAGCAGATGTGGCATCAGATCACCATCTTCTGATAGCCAAAATAAAAATGAAACTCAAGAGATATGCAACATTGCAAAATTATAGACAACAGTTTAATGTAGGACAGCTAAGAAATCAAGAGACAAATTTGCGGTCACAGTATCCAACAAATTCCAAGTGCTACAACAGCTGGAAGATGTAGAGAATACAGAAGACTATTGGCAGCAGGTCAAAACGGTATGGAAGGAGACATGTGAAGAAATACTGGGGAAAAGGGAAAGACAACAAAAAGCATGGATAACAACAGAAACCATCAATAAGATAAAAGACAGGAAAAAACAAGAAAGCAGAGTTAAACACAAGCAAAACCAGAAGTTCCAAAGCCAAGGCTCAAGAAGTGTACACAGAAGCAAACAAAGAAGTAAAAAGAAGTATCAAAAGAGACAAGAGGAAGTATATTGAGGAGTTGGCAAGAGAGGCAGAAGATGCTGCAGCCAAAGGAAATATGAGAGAACTGTATAGCAGCACAAAGAAGTTAACAGGGAAATACAAGCAAACAAGTTGTCTCATAAAGGCAAGAATGGGAAACTGCTCAGCAATATACAAGAGCAAATGAAGAGGTGGACAGAATATTTTGGGGACCTTCTCAATAGACCAGCTCCACAAAACCCGCTGGACATCCAGCCAGCAGAAGAAGAGCTACAAATTAACGGTGAAAGACCAACGAAGGAAGAAATAAAGAAAGCCATAAAGCTTCTAAGAGATGGAAAAGCGTCTGGACCTGATGGCATTCCAGCAGAGGCCATCAAAGCAGATATCGACACGGCTACAGAGATGTTATATAAATTACTTGGTAAAGTCTGGGAAAAGGAAGAGATACCAGCAGAATGGAAGGAAGGATATCTGGTTAAGTTGCCTAAGAAGGGAAATTTACAAGAGTGCACAAATTATAGAGGAATAATGTTACTATCAGTGCCAGGAAAGTATTAAACAGGATTATCCTTGAGAGATTAAAAGAGTCCATAGACAAGAAATTGAGAGATGAACAAGCAGGTTTTCGACAAAACAGATCATGTACAGACCAGATAGCCACTTTGAGAATAATAGTTGAACAAAGTCTGGAATGGAATTCACCACTATACATCGGATTTGTGGACTACGAAAAGGCATTTGACAGTGTAGACAGAGAATCACTTTGGAAATTGATGAGGCATTATGGAGTTCCCCTGAAGATCATTAATTTAATAAAGAAAACATATGAAGACATGACATGCAGAGTTCTTCATGAAGGACAGCTTACAGAACCATTTGGAATAAGAACAGGAGTGCGACAGGGATGCCTCTTGTCTCCATTTCTTTTCTTGCTGGCAATAGATTGGGTAATGAGATCATAGACAACACACAACAGAAATGGGAATCCAGTGGACTCTGACTAAGCAGTTGGATGATCTGGATTTTGCTGATGACTTGGCTCTTCTGTCCCATAACCGTAATCAGATGCAGGACAAATTGAAAACATTCGATGAGAGGTCACAGCAATTGGGTCTGAAAATACACAGGGAAAAGACAAAAATAATGAGAGTAAATGCAGGTAATGATAACAGGGTTGAACTTGAAGAAAACACCAATACAAGATGTAGAATCATACACATATACTTGGCAGTAATATAGACAAAGTTGGAGGGACAGACAGCGATATCAAAATAAGAATACAAAAGGCAAGAGGAGCTTTCATTGCATTGGGAAATATATGGAGATCAAGAGAAATAGGATCCAACACGAAAATAAGAATCTTCAACTCAAATGTGAAGTCAGTCCTATTGTATGGCTCTGAGACATGGAGAACAACAAAGACAACAACCAAAAAGCTACAGACTTTCATAAATGGGTGCTTGCGTAGAATAGAGGGATTAAAATGGTATGACAAGGTTACCAACGTAGAACTGATGACAAAAACTAGACAAGTGCCAGTGGAACAAGAGATGAGAAGAAGACGATGGCGATGGATAGGACACACACTGAGGAAACCTGTTGATAGCATTACAAGGCAGTCCTTGTTCTGGAACCCGCAGGGCAAGAGAGGCAGAGGAAGACCAAGAAGTACATGGAGAAGAGAGTTGGAAACAGAGGTGAAAATGATAAGGAGAACATGGAAAGAACTTGAGATGATGGCACGTGACAGGAGGACTTGGCATGTGTTTGTTGAAGGCCTATGCTCCTTTGGGAGTGGAGGGTTATGAATGAATGAAATGTGAGGATGAAAGGATATAGTATACATGATGAGAGAGAGAGGAAGGGCAGAATGTCAGACGGGCCTGCGTGCCCAATTCTTAACCCTTTGAAAATAAAGTTCGTTCGTTCGTTCTCTTTCCCTAGGAATTCCAGAACAAGAACTGCCATGTAATGCTATCAACAGGTTTCCGCAGTTTGTAACTTGATTATCTATCGCCAAGGTCATCTTCTCATCTCTTGTTCCACATGCACATCTATCTGGTTCTTGTCATCAGTTCCACATTGGTGAACTTGTTATAACATTTCAGTCCTGCTCTACGCAAGCACTCATTTATGAAGGTCCGTTTGTGATCACATTTTGATTTAAAATATGATTAACTGGCTTTCCGGTTTGTTTGTTTTTTTGGTCAGAAGTAGACACTTCATATTGAAATTATGATGTATGATTTAATGTGCATTTATCCATAACAGCTTGTTGAAATCCAAGATGTTTGCTGTGAATTTTTAAAAAGACAACTTGATCCCTCTAACTGTTTGGGCATCAGGGCTTTCGCAGACACTCACGCCTGCAGGGACCTTCTTCGCATAGCTGACAAATTCACCCAGCACAATTTTCAAGAGGTGACAGCAGTCTTTCACGTTTCCATTTATTGCGTTTTTAAATTCATCAGCTTTTAAAGTATTATTACAGGTCTGTAACCTCTTGTACGAAATGCTTGGGGAGTTGTATATTTAGGAAATCATGATTTTTCAATTTTTCAGATAATGCCCTAATTGCAATAGAAAAGTAGCCGGAAAAAGCGGTTGATGTTCAGAATATTTTGATTTTCAGGTGTTCGGATGTTTGTTGTTGTCTGTAAATTATTGGAGATAACATTATTTTACTTTGTGTTATGTTAAGAATGTTCAGAATTTTACTCACTTCTTTTCTTTCATGTAGAGTTCTTTCATTTTCCACACTTTTGGAAATGTTTTTTTCTTCATGAGTTTGTGGTAATACACATATATAAACTGCCACAGGTCATGGAGAGTGAAGAGTTTATGCTGTTACCTGTCAACCAACTTGTGGACATTATATGTAGTGATGAACTTAACGTACGCACAGAGGAACAGGTCTATAATGCCACAATGAACTGGGTGAAGTACAATGTGCAGGAAAGGAGGCAGCACTTAGCTACAGTAAGTTTTTTTTTTTTTTGGTGTGTCTTGTCTGTGTATTTCTCCATCATCATTTGAGTCTTCATGAAAAGACCTACTGCTAAAGGCTGGATTCCTTCCATAGAATTTTACATAGAAATCCCAGAGATTTCAGTTGAAATTTCATTTGGTTTATTCATGCTGTTGTCTTGCATCTTGCTCCCTCATTGATGATCATAACCCCTTAGGTGAACACAGTTGCTGTTGTGCTGCAGTAACTACAGCTTACGTACAGGATGACTTGTATGAAGATGTGCGTAGTGCTGGCTACCCTCATCATGTAAAACAAATTGCCTCAGAAACCATCACTGCCTGAGCATGTGACTGCTTGGTGCATGCTTTCTACAAGGGGACCAGCAGCCGTGGACAAATTAAAAGGAGACATTTAAAACAAAAGCCATTGACAGTTGATAGAAGAACAGGCAGGGTTTTTGTTTTTTTAACAAAACAGATCATGTACAGACCAGATTGCCAAGCTGTGCATGATAGTTGGGACAAAGCTTTGAACTGAACTCACCACTTAATATTTGAATTTGACATTTCAGACAGAGAGTCACTCTTTAAACTGATGAGGCATTTTAGAGTTTTCCTTATATTGTTCATTATCCTAATAAAGAAAACATTTGAAGACATGAAATGTAGAATTCTGCATATAGGATATCTTACTGCACTCTTTGAGAATTTTTTTTTTCCAATTCAAAGACCTATTCATCATGGGTAATAGTAGCTAGAGTATATTGATGATTGTTACTGAAGTGTATTGATGATTGTTACTGAAGTATGTTGATGATTGTTACTGAAGTATGTTGATGATTGTTACTGAAGTATGTTGATGATTGTTACTGAAGTATATTGATGATTGTTACTGAAGTATATTGATGATTGTTACTGAAGTATGTTGATGATTGTTACTGAAGTATGTTGATGATTGTTACTGAAGTATGTTGATGATTGTTACTGAAGAATGTAGATGATTGTTACATAGTTTTGCTACACTTACCACCTTCATTCCCATTTACCAGGCTCTTCAGCATGTACGATTACCTTTGATGACCCCCAAATTCTTGGTGGGTACAGTTGGTGCTGATCTACTTATCAAAAGTGATGAAGCATGCAGAGATCTAGTAGATGAGGCTAAAAATTATCTGCTCCTGCCTCAGGAGCGCCCCCTCATGCAAGGGCCAAGAACAAGACCACGTAAACCTATTAAATGCGGAGAAGTTTTATTCGCAGGTATGTGTTTTTTTTCAACATCTTGGTGTATACTGAAGTCAGAGGTTTCACTGTTTACACTCCTGTGTTATATATAACTATTTCAGTAGTTAATACTTCTTTCTTTGTCTTTAAACTTCCTGCAGACCTTAGCCGTAACCAGATGTCTTCTTTGCCGTTCACTTTAAAATAACCACATCTATGTCGTTTATAAAGCTGGCAGTTCGTCTCAGGCTTCTCTCGTCACCATACAGTTTCTCCCTCAACGAGGTTGGAGAAGGCCATGCTGCCAACCTGCTCCTGTCATTTAGCCGACAGTTTTGGAGTACATGTTCTACTGTTTGTTTGTCCTCCCCACATGTTCTACTGTTTGTTTGTCCTCCCCACATGTTCTACTGTTTGTTTGTCCTCCCCAAGTGGGAACACGTCTGACTGTCCAATTTTCACTTTGTTGCACATATGGTATTTGAGTCTTCAGTGGCCGGTTCTTAGTCTGAAAGTTATCACTTGGTCTCTTCTTAGTAATGTATAGTATGGTTCTGCAATATTGAACTTTAGGTGTTCCTTATGTCATTTTTCTCTGTCGTTATTTCTGATTGTTGCTTTTATCTCTTTATATGTAGCCCTGTCTTCTGTTTTTATTGTTCCTGAGGGCTGTGATGACTGATTGTGAGTCTGTGAGAAACAATATCTTGTCTCTAGCAATATGTTTATTTCCCATGATGGTAATTGCAGCTGTCTTTAGTGCTTCTGCCTCTACGTTAAAATTGTTTGAGAATTTTCCAGTGACCATTGAGATATGTATTTCTTATCCTTTCTTTAATTTTGTGCATTCACCTCCACCTGCATTTTTTGTAGCATTTGTTGCAGATTCATCTATATATATGTGGGTCAATTCTGTGGTCAGGTACATCTTTCTGATGTATTTCTAGCTAGGTGTTTCTTTGCTGCATCTATTTGACTGCCTTTTTTTCATTTCTCCTGGTATACTGTTGATCAGCTGTGGGAACCTTGTTATATTCCACAGTGGCGTACTAAGGGGGGGTGTGAGGGGGGCGGGCCACCTCAGGAGACTGCCAGGAGAGGGGTGCCGTCGGACACTTTATGATAGTACTAACTGTTAAAAATATACGTGCAGGTGTGATTCTTTATGGGACTGGGTGCCAAAAGTAGAATCTGTCCCTGGTGCCAAACATTTTAATTACGCCTTGGCTCTTCCATGGTGGAGACAGGTTGCTAGTCGTTATAGCAGGGGACTAGCATCCCAGGAGCTTTTGGGATCGACTTTAGTAACACTGAGCCCTCTAAAGATCTACCATATATATATATATATATATATATATATATATATATATATATATATATATATATATATATATTTATATATATATATATATATATATATATATAAACACGAGTGGGAGTAAAAAAATAACCTTAATATGGCAATAAAAAGTCAAAATCATGTAGATGGTTGTACTACAGATATGTTATGCCCTCCAGCTTGAGGTACCAGTGCGCACAGGCCCGTCGTCCTGATGGGAAGTATGACGTCAGCAAACCATAGCCAAGATGGCCACCCCCTTGGAAGCATGCACGAGAGAAGAGCAGCGTGCAGTTATCCGTTTTTTGGGTAGTGAGGGTGAGAAACCAGCAGACATTCTTCGGAGGATGAAGAGGCAGTATAGGGACACTTGTGTGTTCGCTTCAGCAGGTTTATGAGTAGCACAGGAAGTTTAAAGGAGGGTGTCAACTGTGACTGATGCAGCTCGCTCCGGCCGACCTCACACTGCGACTACGCCTGACGCTATCACTGCAGTGGAACGAGTGATACGGGAAAACCGGCGGGTAACAATCGACGAGGTGGCTGGAGAATTGAAGATCAGTCATGGCTCGGCGCACCACATCATTCATGGCGAGCTGCAAAGTCTCCGCTAGGTGGGTACCAAAACAACTCACCCCCGAACTGAAAGAATGTCGTGTTGATGTTTGTGAAACACTGTTACGATGTTATGAAGCTGAAGGACATGGCTTTCTACACCGTATAGTCACTGGTGATGAATGCTGGGTCCACTACTTCCAGCCAGAGACTAAGCGAGCCAGCATGGAGTGGCGGCATTCATCATCGCCGAAAGCAAAGAAGTTCCGTACAACATGGTCGGCCAGCAAAGTGATGCTCACGCTCTTCTGGGACTGTAAAGGCCCAATCCTGGAACATTACATGCCCAGGAGACACTATCAACAGCGAATCATACTATGATCTGCTTCAGAACCACTTGAAACCTGCAATCAGGTCAAAACGTCGCGGCTTGTTCAGTTCTGGTGTGTTGTTACAGCATGATAACGCGCGGCTGCACACAGCTTATGCGACAGTAACGAAAATCACAATTCTGCGTTTGGAGTATCTTCCACATCCTGCATATTCACCAGACTTCGCACCGAGTGATTATCATGTGTTTGGACCCCTCAAGGAGGCACTCGGTGGCAAGAAGTTCAGTACGGACGATGAGGTGAAAGAGGCGGTGCATACGTAGCTACGCAGTCAGTCAGAAAAGTTTTTGTCTCACGCAATCCAGGCATTAGTGAAGCGCTGGCACACCTGCATTGAACGTGGTGGGGACTATGTTGAAGAGTGATTAAGTGCTTTCATTCCTATTTGTGCATATTCTGTTAATAAAAAAATATTAAGATTATTTTTCTACTCCCCCTTATATATATATATATATATATATATATATACAGTAGAACTCCATTTATCCGAACCCCAATTATCCGAACATCCAATTATCCGAACACGTTTTCCAGAAAAAAAAATCAGGCGCCACCATTCACGTTAGACTACATTTCTGAATCTTTTGACGCGACACGCTTCAAATGTGTGCGAACAATTTGTAGAGGATGGAATGGGCTAATGGTCAGTCGCTTACGTACAGGAAGTCAGTTAGATCATAAAGTCAGTTAATATCTGGTTTACCAATCCAGTGTATGTGTGCGTTCTAGACAGAACACTGGCTAAACAGACAGTTCAACTTAAAATAATTGTGTCTGCTACTACTGCAGAATAATTTTGGTGTGCAAGTATTTCTCTGTGCGATATGGCATCTTCCAGTAGGCCTAAAGCATATAAAAGGAACCGCAATGTTTTGTCAATTGAAATGAAAACAGAAATTGTCAAGAGACTAGGAAAAGGTGAAACTGTGTCTTCACTTGCGAGGATTTTCAATGTTGGGAAAGCTACCGTCTCTGACATCAAAAGTAACAAGGATAAAATTATGAGTTTTGCATCGAAATTGGATAGTTAAAATGGGTCGAAGAAATGTAAAACCATGAGGAATGCGAAAGATTTGAAATTGGAAGAGGCTTTGTATATATGGTTTGTGCAAAGAAGAAGCAAAGGGTAACCTATCTCTGGCTCTCTATTGTCTGAAAAGGCACTTCAGTTCAACAATCAACTTGACGGTCCTCCTGACTTTAAAGCTAGCCAGGGATGGTTAAGAAACTTGAAATCTCGTCATGGCATACGAGAATTGGAGATTCAAGGGGAATTTTTACCTAGCGATGCAACTGCCGCTGAAAATTTTAAAGAAACATTCTTGGCTTTTTTGGAAGAAGAAGGTTATTCACTCGATGATGTGTATAATGCCGATGAGACTGGCTTATACTGGAAATCATTGCCTCAAAAATCACTTGCATCTCAGAGCGAAGCAGCTGCCCCTGGGTTTAAAAAGTGCAAAGAGAGAGAGTAACAATTTTGGTAGCCGCGAATGCCAGTGGAAGTCATCGTTTACTGGTGCTAATGATCGGCAAAGCCAAAAAACCACTTCGTTTAAAGAATGTGACATGTCTCCCATTGTGCTACAAAGCACAGAAGAGTGCTTGGATAAATAGTGAAATATTTCTTGATTGGTATACAAATCAGTTCCTCCCAAATGTGAAGAGGTTGAGAGAACAAGAGAAGAAAACTGGAAAAGTAATTCTTCTACTGGACAATGCACCATCTCATCCAGAGACGGATACATCGAATGCAGTTGATGCAAATTTTAAAGTAATTTTTCTGCCTCCCAATGTAACAGCACTGATTCAACCAATGGATCAGAGTGTTATAGCAAAGCTTAAAAAGATGTACAAGAAGGAAGTCCTGCGTCGTTTATTGTTGGCTGAAGATGAAGAAAGTGTGGTGGCGTTTTCCAAAAAGCTTAATCTCAAAGACTGCTGCTATATGTTAGCTGATGCTTGGACCACCCTGTCACAAGATAATCTCAACAAGGCTTGGAATAGATTGCTTGGGAAAAAAGGAGGAAATGCAACTACTGCAGTGGACACAAATGATGATGGAAGAAATGAAGTTGTGGAACTGTTTCAAGCAATGCCCGGATTTTCGGACTGTGACAAAGATGATGCACACATGTGGCTAGAAGTTGATAATGATTCTGGTTTTCAGTTTTTGAATGACGAAGAAATTTTGTCTTTTGTGCAAGAAGAAAACCAAATACATGTAGTGACCGATGATGAAGACTCCTCAGATGTACATGATGTACTTGTATATTATGAAGAAAACCCAAAACGTCGACCAAATCCTGAAGAGGCCTTTATAGCACTAGAAACAGCGATGGCTTGGTACGAGCAAGAAGATGACAGCTGTTGAAGACAATGCGGGACTTAGCAGCCAAAAGGAGACTATCCAGTTTGGTGCAAAAGAGGATTCCTCATTATTTTAAATAGTGGGCTACATCTGTGCAAGTACATGTATACGTTAGTTGCGCCTGGTTTTGAATCGTTTGTAATGTTATTTTGATAACATTTCTCTTTCTTAAAAAAAAAAAAATTAATACAAGTAGTACATGCACTGCAGTGTAATGAAAGATTTTGGTGATACAGTGATCTAATACAGTGTGGGTATTATTATTACAATACAAGTAAATATGTTTTATAGAGTATTTTCCTTGTGATGGTTAATTATTTTTAGAAATATGTGTACATGTACTCGATACATTATGTAATCCAATTATCCGAACATTTGATTATCCGAACGATGCTCGGTCCCATGGGGTTCGGATAAATGGAGTTCTACTGTATATATATATATATATATATATATATATATATATATATATATATATATATATATATATATATATATATATATATATATATATATATACAGAAGGGAAAATGATGAGGAAAACATGGAAAGAACTTGAGCGGATGGCACGTGACAGGAAGACTTGGCATGTGTTTGTTGAAGGTCTATGCTCCTTGGGGAGCTAACGGGTATTGAATGATTGATTGATGCACACATATTTGGGAATGTGTCTAGTTTTAAACGGGGTGGGGGGGAATGAACCTTACAAAGAAAAGAAGGCGTTCCTATGTCATGCAGTTTGTGAATATATTTTAGTAGCCAGCTCGAGTTTTCATTGAGAATGCGGAAAAAGTATCTTTGATCTCCTGGGTCATCGTGATTTTTAAAAGCCAGACGTCGTGATTTTAAAAGCCAACAGGAGAGGTCTAGTCTGAAATTTCCCTAGTTTTAAAAGTCTTTCGTTTTTCCCTGCAGTTATCTAAAGATCTACCCAAATCACCCACTGGGATCTACTGGTTGATCGGGATCATCTGGTTGCTGATCCCTGCATTATAGGCTCCGTTTATGTCTGTACAAGGTGGGGATAAACTCTTTGGCTGGTTGTGCAAAGCAGCTTCTCTGAAGTCTGCTTTGACCATATCCTTTCAGTCTGCCATTCATTGGGTGGGTTGTGAACCTTTAAAATTTTTCTGCCTCTTATAGTACTCTGTAACCTCCACGTGGTGGTCCTGGAAACAGTCTGCAGCAGTGCAGTCTGGTTGAGCGAGTGCGGACCGCAATGGGAAAGCAAACCCGGTCCCTAAAAAATGCCGTGCTGAAGTCGGATGTGTCGACCGAAAGGTGCAGATATCACAGCTTAGGCGTAAACAGACACAACACAACCACCGTCCTTTTCAGGGCGAACGAAGAAGAAGAAGAAGAAGTTCAGAATAGATCTTTGAGATCTCCAAAGATGTTTTTTAACAGAAAACAATGTTTATTGAATGCTGATGTTCAACAAATTTGGTCTGAAGGAGCAAATGTCATGAGTTCATTGGTTGTGATATACCACACTATCTACTTTTACCAAATAAACTTACTACTTTAGACATCGCATGTAGTAGAAATAACATATTTTAATAGGGGAGCTGTGGTATCTACACAAAATTTTTATTTGGGTTTGTTCTTTTAAGAACGGCATCATAGTTATCTTTTATAAATCAAAAATTTAGACTTTATTAAAATCTTGGAATTCTTTCGTTAGTTTAGAATGCAGTTCGTTATTATATTATTAAAGATACAGAAGCTGTTAAAGTCCTTACTATTATTTTTTGGAGAATAGTTTTATAATTTATTGAGCATTTTGGGTTTTTGTGTGGCTCTTTTGTTACATTTATTGTGTAACGTTTGGTCTAATTTCAGTAGGGTCTGGGAGTGAAGAAGCAAAACTGTCAATTAGTAGCCATCATATTAAAATCATCCTCTGAATTAATTTTTAGAACATGTGGATAGCAAAAGCTACCAGTTAAAAACAGGTAAAAATTGATGGTTAGAATATTAACATTGTTGGTGCAGAAAGACTTTATAGTGGGTGAATTATTAAACAGAAGTGAGTTCACAAATGAGAAAGTAAATTTAAATAGATGCAAGAGAAGAAATTGTGCATGTACATGTTATGATAAAGGAATTGTGGGAAGTGAGAGAGACTATAATTGTAGGAACTGAGGGAGACTAATTGTAGGAACTGAGGGAGACTATAAATGTAGGAACTGAGGGAGACTATAAATGTAGGAACTGAGGGAGACTGTATTTGTAGGAACTGAGGGAGACTATAAATGTAGGAACTGAGGGAGACTGTATTTGTAGGAACTGAGGGAGACTATAAATGTAGGAACTGAGGGAGACTATAAATGTAGGAACTGAGGGAGACTATAAATGTAGGAACTGATGGAGACTATAAATGTAGGAACTGAGGGAGACTGTATTTGTAGGAACTGAGGGAGACTATAAATGTAGGAACTGAGGGAGACTATAAATGTAGGAACTGAGGGAGACTATAAATGTAGGAACTGAGGGAGACTATAAATGTAGGAACTGAGGGAGACTATAAATGTAGGAACTGAGGGAGACTATAAAGTAGGAGCTTGTGGAGACTATAAATGTAGGAACTGAGGGAGACTATAAATGTAGGAACTGAGGGAGACTATAAATGTAGGAACTGAGGGAGACTAATTGTGTGAACTGAGGGAGACTGTAAATGTAGGAACTGAGAGAGAATATAATTGGAGGACCTGAGAGAGACTATAATTGTGTGAAGTTAGAGAGACTATAATTGTAGGAACTGAGGGAGACTATAATTGTAGGAACTGAGGGAGAATATAATTGGAGGACCTGAGAGAGACTATAATTGTGTGAAGTTAGAGAGACTATAATTGTAGGAACTGAGGGAGACTATAATTGTAGGAACTGAGGGAGACTATAATTGTAGGAACTGAAGGCGACTATAATTGCTGGAACTGGGGGAGACTGTAAATGTAGGAACTGAGGGAGACTGTAAATGTAGGAACTGAGGGAGAATATACTTGTGTGAACTGAGGGAGACTGTAAATGTAGGAACTGAAGGACACTATACTTGTGTGAACTGAGGGAGATTAATTGTGTGAACTGAGGGAGACTGTAAATGTAGGAACTGAGGGAGACTGTAAATGTAGGAACTGAGGGAGATTGTACTTGTGTGAACTGAGGGAGATTAATTGTGTGAACTGAGGGAGACTGTAAATGTAGGAACTGAGGGAGACTGTAAATGTAGGAACTGAGGGAGAATATAATTGGAGGACCTGAGAGAGACTATAATTGTGTGAAGTTAGAGAGACTATATTGTAGGAACTGAGGGAGACTATAATTAGAGGACCTGAGAGAGAATATAATTAGAGGACCTGAGAGAGACTATAATTGTGTGAAGTTAGAGAGACTATATTGTAGGAACTGAGGGAGACTATAATTGCATGAACTGAGGGAGACTATAATTGAGACTATAATTGTAGGAACTGAGGGAGACTATAATTGTAGAAAATGAAGAAGACTATAATTGCTGGAACTGAAGTAGACTATAATTGTAGGAGCTGAAGGAGACTATCATTGTGTGAAGTGAGGGAGACTATAATTGTGTGAAGTGAGGGAGACTAATTGTAGGAACTGAGGGAGATTATAATTGTAGGAACTGAAGGGGACTATATTTGTAGGAACTGAAGGGAGACTATAATTGTAGGAACTGAGGGAGACTATAATTGTAGGAACTGAAGAAGACTATAATTGTGTGAACCGAAGGAGACTATAATTGCACACTCTGAGGGAGACTATAATTGTATGAACTGATGGAGACTATAATTGTAGGAATTGAGACTATAATTGTAGAAAATGAAGAAGACTATATTTTCTGGAACTGAAGTAGACTATAATTGTAGGAGCTGAAGGAGACTATCATTGTGTGAAGTGAGGGAGACTATAATTGTGTGAAGTGAGGGAGACTAATTGTAGGAACTGAGGGAGATTATAATTGTAGGAACTGAAGGGGACTATATTTGTAGGAACTGAAGTGAGACTACAATTGTAGGAATTGATAGAGATTATAATTGTCAGAAGGGAGGCAGAGTAAAATAGTTATAATTGAGGGATACTATAATTGTAGGAACTGAGGTAGATTAATATTGTAGGAAAAAGAGGGAGAGTAATATTGCAAGAATTGTGGCGCCCTTGTGGTTCCCAAGGGGTCTCTGATGAGACCAAGAAAGAATAAGACCACTGCTCCCTCAGGCATGCCTTACAAGGAGACTAATGTGAGGCTGGCAACCTCATAACGTAAAACAAATTGCTACAAAAGACATTGCCGCAAGAGCCAGTGAATGTTTGGTGCAGATTTCCTGCAAGGGGACCAGCTGCAATGGTGGCTTCATGCTGCATAAGGAACAAACAGGAAAATGATGATAAAAATAGGACAGTGGAAGATTCCATTTGTAAATGTTCACTGTGAGGCTGACATAAGAAGGAAGATTCCATTTGTAAATGTTCACTGTGAGGCTGACATAAGAAGAGTTCATTGAGAAGCTAAGCCTTGGTTAAAAATATTCTAAATTTGTTATTTGTAGTTGGAGGCTGGTGTAGCGGTGATGCCATCTCAAGTGTAGAAAAGTATGACCCTGGAAGTAATGAATGGCGGCTGGTAGCCCCTATGAGCAAGAGGCGATGTGGGGTGGGTGTGGCAGTTCTGAATGACCTTCTATATGCAGTGGGAGGACATGATGGACAATCGTACCTGAACAGTATAGAAAGGTGATGTAAAATATTGCATTACAATCTCATCATAATGATCATCATGTGTCTTCCTTCTTGGAAGAGTGATTATCAAAAGTTTCTTTAGAGTTTATCTAGAGCAGTGATTCTCAACCGATGGGTCGTGTCCCTTACTTTTCTCTTACTCAACATTTTAAGTGGTATAATTATGCATGGAGGCAATTCTGGAGTCATCCCTAACCTTTAGCACGCTGCATTCTTTTCCCAAAAATTTGCCCTGCAGCTGCATTCTTTTTGACAAAACCCCCTTTTTTATAGTGGATAACTTGTAAATTCTATATCTTTTTTGTTTTTTGGTCAATTGCTGTAATTTTTGGACTGTGTAGAAATAAATGAATGATGAATCTGATGATGCAAATTTTGTTGATGTGATAGGAGAAGAAGACTGGTGAAAAAAAAAAATCAATAAACGAAGAGACTCACCTCACTCCTGATGCAACTGTCTTAAAATTGAGCAGGGTGTGATAACGCTCAAAGCAGGGATATGGACAGAGAGGTACCATACACCTGCAGCACATGTACTGGGTCTGGTGGCGCTTATTTCCCCTGTCGGAACACACGATGCAGTCTGGCTTGGAAGGCTTGCCGCTAGCCAGACATTTAGGGTTAGGAGTAATGTAGTGTTCCCCCATAACCAATCTCGCTGGTGCATTGTCAGATACCCTTCCTCTGCGGTGTGTGACCCTAGACTGGTACCCATCAAGCATCCCGTGAGCAATCTGCAAACGGAATGTTTCCGCCTTGATACGACACGGATGCGTGGCCCTCCACAGGACAAGCGAATTGACAAAGCAAACTTCCAATAGATAGAAGAAAATTTTCTTCCACCATTTGCTGCTCCTGTGCTGAACCATGTAATATGTCAACTGTTTGTCCACACGATCAATACCTCCCATGTGACAGGAATAGGCTTGGACAGCGCATGGTTTGTCCATGATCCGCACATCGCCAGCATGATGTTTGGATCTAACCTCCTTCCTGAAGATCTGCGCATCTTGTGCAGTTGTCATAAGATTCACTGGCCTATTGTCAAACCATGACATATAGAGGATGTTGCCATCTCTAACAGTGATGGGAGGGTCACCAGCTTTGGGTTTCGCCAACTTGAGTTCTGGGGGGACCCCTCGGCGGTTGGTCCGCAAGCCCCGGTCTGATTATCCCCAAGCTCCCTGAACAGGGCAGGAGAAGAGAAAAAGTTGTCCATGTACACAACATGCCCCTGCCCATAGAGGGGAGCAACAAGGGAGGTGACAATGCGGTGAACAACCCCTCTAGTAGGGTCCACATTGTCTTCCTTCCCAAGGTAGAGCTGCCAATTCCAGAGGTAGCCTGTCTTGGAGTCAGCTAGGCCCCAGGCTTTCATACCCCACTTAGAGGGTTTGTTAGGCATGTACTGCATAAGGCTGGTCCTACCTTTGAAAGCTATCATACTTTCATCAACACTAAGCTCTTTGGATGGTATATAATGGCTTTGCCATAGAGGGAGAAGAGTGTCAACAAACGATTTGATTTTGAAAGCTTTGCTATAGTCAGAGTGCCCTCGTGGTGCAGCAGTTGTATTGTCCACGAGGTGTAGAAAAGATAAGATAGACAGAAACCTGTCCCTGCTCATCACTTTCTTGAACCCTGACATGTCAAGGAAACAGTCATTTGACCAATACAAATCAAATGACGATCTTTTCGTAACACCCATCAACAATCGCAAAGCAAGAAACGCCCTCATCTCGTCAGCTGTAACATCAGTCCACAACGTCACACAGGATGAGGCACCCGCATCTTGCCCTTTCTTTTCACTAACCTGTCTGGCATAACGATTAGTTTCCGTAACTAATGTGTTCACAACATCATCTGTGATGAACAGACGGAATACATCTACCTCAGAGATGTCATCTTCAATGCCCACAGGTCCCACAACTTGGTCAAAGTTGCGGAGCCAGTCGTGATTGTAGCCAGAAGGTGCTTTAACAACATTCATTTCTTCAAAATCTTCATCAACACTTGACACATCACTATCTTCCCCATCACCACCATCACCAATATTCTGAGCACGGACCACATCAGCACTAGTAAACCCTTCAAACCACTCTTCATCGGAATCAGAATCCATGAAAATTTCGGCTAAAATGCAGCTTGATCCATGCCGATTGATTTCGATTTGAAAATTGCACAGAAAAATTTTGCTAACACACCCGTTACAACCGTAAGGCAGAAAAGGAAGTAAAATCTCTTTCACATAAGATTCAATTTTAACATCTGGGGTTCAGATCACATGTACACAGATAATAAACCAGTTATCCGATGATATCCGAAAGTCGACTTAAGTCGCCTGCAGCTGGGAGAACATAGGTGACCTCCGGCGACTTAAGTCGCCCGCAGCGTGCTAAAGGAAATGACCACCAGCTAAGCACAATGCTATAGTACACAGATGTGGAAGTGAAAAACTGTCTATGAGGCTAATTATACACTTATTGACTCTTGAAATCATCCATACACTTCCAGGGATTCCCCCTCAGGTGAAACATGTTGAGAACATAGCATTGCATGCTAAGCTTGGAGGAGTCACTTGAGCCCCAGAAATATCACTGGCTATTACCTGGTTGACTGCATGCAGGAGGGTCTCACTATGGACCCATGATGGGCAGGGGGAGCTGAGAAGTGGCTTTGTGTAGGACGTGAGACGTGACAGTTCCTTGGGAGATCCTAGAACCAGAGCTCGCCGCATTTGGAGAGCTCTCATGGATGGCAGAGAAAGCACAGTATGCCATGCACTTCTTCCTCCTGGCATGGGATGAGACGTGATGATCCTTTAAATGCAATCCAAGCTGGAGAAACTGAGCTCATGACTTCAACTCAACAAGTTTCGGAATGGCAGAAAAGTCTAGATCTACAGTGTAGATAATACCAAGAAGTCTTCAGCTTGGTATTAGCTGCAAAAGTGCAAGAAGCTCAATGGCCCTAGTTAAACAACAACAACAAGCGGCAAGCCTGTGGCTGAATATAATTAATTTGTACTTATCAGTTTTTGTACATGGGTCACCAGCTTCACCAACTGTGAAGTTTAGGTTGTGGTTGTAAAAAGGTTGAGAAACACTAAACTAGAGCATTTAAAAAATGTTAATGCTGCCCATTCTTGTGTGTTGTCTCATTTGCTGTCTTAGATCTGGATAGGACATTAACTGTCTTCCCAGCATGCTCATCAAATACGACTTCTGAGGCTTGAAAATTGATGAGGCTTGAAGATTGGCTGACTGCCTACTTAAATTGAGTAAAATCCTTGAGAAGGTTGCAGAAGCAGTGAGCACATTTAAAAAATATTAGTTTAATTATTTTTTTTAAAATATCGTATGCCCGCTATTAGTTGAGGCGAAATCTCCGGTTAATATGTCTAACCTGAGACTGATTTTATGTGAGTATCCCTTTTTACCCTGTACAATGACAGGTGTCCTCTCGCCATTCAGGCAGATACCTGCCGATTTCGTACATACCCATTAGAGCTGGGTCGGCTCTAGAGCCGTTCAGGTTATTCTAGTGCCTGGTTGACGACACTCCTTAGAGGTCTTCGCCAGGGCTTGAATTATTCCAGTCCAAGTCCCGGTTGACGACCTTTCTTCAAATGTCTTGCCAGGGCTCGAACCTGGATCACCCGATCGCCAGCGCAGTGTGGTAAACATTACACCAGCGCAGCTCCCCAGTGAGCACATATTTGAAGGATTTTTAGATCAGAAAGTATTAATTGACCTTTGAAGAGAAGCCAGCCATCTACTGCATGTCCATAAAAAAAAGTGGCAACAGGAACAGTTTGAAGGATTTTATGTTGGAGACAAATGATGAATAAAGGAAAATGTTCATTTAGTCATTATGATGAAAATAGGCAGTTTATCATTTCCACACTTCTGCCTTGGATTACAAGCAAATTAACAGCTTATAAATGTTACACACAAGGGACATTTTGAGATGAAAAATATATCTTAAGTGAAAATAAATAAATGATGGATAAACACCTGGAGAGATGTGGAGAAGTGTCAGAGAGACAAGTATAAATGGACTCACTTGGTTAACCTTTGCTTCCAAATGAAGTAAGGGCATGGACTGGTTAGTTTTTAACCATGCCTTTCTTTGCCTGCACTTTCTTTCAAGAGATATTTTCAGGAGAGGAAAGTCCTGTTTTTCCAGGAACTTGAACTAATTTCTGTGAAATTAATAATAATATTACAAGAAACTTGTTACTGAAACTTAGTGCTATGAAATAGCATGTGGACCAATGTGACAAAACAGCTTGTTAACAGAAACTAGTGCTTTCAACAATTTTTATTATTAAAATGAATCATCATCAGCTGCCATCTCCTCAACGAAGGTCGGCTATAATGGATGTCCAATGTCTTCTATCTCTTGTCTTGATGGTGCACTCTGATAGACTCTTTTCTGTCCGTCTCTCGATGTTATCATCCCACTAAAAGCGCTGTCTTCCCCTTGCATGTTTGCCTTCAACTCTTCCTTCTGTTATGGTCTTCTGCAAGGTGTCTTGTATGTGGTTAAAATATTTTGCTGCCTAATTTTGATCTCCTTTATTAGTTCTCTTTTCATACCTAGGTTTTCTATGACCTCCTTTTTCGTTTTCTTCTCTTTCCATGAGATGCGCCCCATTCTTCTATATATCCACATCTCGAGAGCCTCAATTCTTTCTTCCAATTGATTGTCCATGTTTCTACACCATACAGTAATGAAGAATATATATATAACACTTTATAATTCTCAGTTTTAATTTTGAATTAACTGTTTAGATGTCAGTATTTGTCTCATGTTGTTGAATTTAGCTTTGGCCATTCCTATTCTATTCTTGATTTCTGTTTCACATCTGCCAACTTCTGTTATTATATGACCAAGATATAAGTAGCTCTTGACTTGTTCCAGGATTTTCCCATTTATGCTTATCTTTAATGTTGGCATAACGTCTGTTTTGCTAATTTCACTGGACAACAGCCAAAATGTATCCGAGACAAAAGTAGCTATTTTAAACTAATTTGGACATGCTGATCATGAATATGAACTTAAAAATCGTGAATTAGCTCTAGTTTTCAAGATTTGGGGGGGGGGGGGGGGAACCCCTGCAATCTGTAGCAGTACTTGCAACCACATTCCCTCCTTGTCATCATTTGTGTTGTGGATTCTGTGAGTGCAGACGTGTTGTTCAAGATGCCTCGTGGATGTGTGAACAGTGCGGATTATTTTTGCTATATTTGCGGACAAATAACTTTGCTATCACAAAGGCAACCCATTACACCGATGATAAAGAAAGCTTACAGCTTTTAATTTGGTTGTGAGATCGGTGACCAGGACCGGGACTGGGCCACACACATAATGTTGTCAATCCTGTGCAACGAATCTGTGCTGCTGGTTGAACCGAAAAGGACGATCGATGCGTTTTGCAGTTCCAATGGTGTGGAGGGAACCGACAAACCATCTTAATGATTGTTACTTTTGCATGACTCCTCCAATTGGACATGATATTTCTAAGAAGAAAAAGCGGCCTGTGACCTATCCGAATATTCCCTCTGCTATGCGGCCAGTGCATCACGGCGAAGGACTTCCTGTTCCGGACCCACCAGAATCTTATACTCTGGATGATGAAGAAGATAATAAGGCCAGTGGACCGCCGTCACCTGTGAAAGCATCTAATCTACATCAAGAGATCCTGATTTCGTGCCTATTGAAGAGTCTGCACAGCCACATAAAATTACCCAGAGTGAATTGAATGATCTAGTGAGAGATCTGGAATTGCCAAAAAAATAAAGCAGAGCTGTTGGGGTCCAGAATGCAGCAATGGAATCTTCAAGAAGAGAATGTGCATGTGTCTGTGTTTCGTGCTTGGCAAAAAGATCTGCTTCCATATTTCACAATGACAGATAACCTCATTGCTTGCATTGGTATAGTGGGTCTGATGGCAGCACTACACATCAACTACAAAGACGACGATTGGAGGCTGTTCATTGATTCGTCCAAGTTAAGCTTAAAAGCTGTGCTGCTCCATAATGGTAACGTTTTACCATCTGTTCCACTCGGGTATGCAGTCAACATGAAAGAAACGTACAACGTCATGAAACAACTGTTACACACCATCAACTATGACAAGTATAAGCGGCAGATTTGTAGTGACCTGAAGGTCATTGCCATCATGATGGGGCAACAGCAGGGTTACACAAAGTTTTGCTGTTTCCTCTGTCTGTGGGACAGCCGTGCCAGGACTTCCCACTACAAGAAAAAGGATTGGCCCCAACGACAGTCACTTCAACCGGGGAAAAAGAATGTACTTAAAACGAACCACTTGTAGAATCTCACAAGATATTGCTGCCTCCTCTCCACATCAAACTTGGACTAATGAAGAATTTTGTAAAGGCCATGGATCGAAATGGGGCAGGATTGTTATACCTTCGTGATAAATTTCCAAGACTTAGTGAGGCCAAGATCAAGGAAGGTGTATTTGTCGGTCCACAGTTACGTCAGCTCTTCCGAGATCAGCGTTTTGATGATATCCTCACAGGTGATGAAAAGTTAGCTTGGAATGCTTTCCAGCAAGGGGCCACAAACTTTCTAGGAAACAGTAAGGCTGACAATTACCAGGAGTTGTAGAAACCCTCTTGCAGCGCTACAAGAGACTAGGGTACAACATGCCTTTGAAATTACACTTTTTACACTCTCATCTGGATTTCTTCCCTGTTAACAGCGGTGCTTTTTTTTTTTTTTTTTTTTTTTTTGCGTTCGCCCGCTAATACTCGAGGCGAAATCTCAGGTTATTATTTTATGTCTAACCTGACATTGATTTTACGTGAGTATCCCTTTATTTCTTGTACAGAGACAGGTGTCCCTCACCATTCAGGCAAATACTCGCCGATTTCGGAGGTACCCATTGCAGCTGGGTCGGCTCAGGAGCCGCCAGTCCCTGGTCGACGACACTCCTTCAAATGTCCTCGCCAGGTCTCGAGTTAATCCAGTCCAAATCCCGGTCGACGAAAAATCCTCAAATGCCGTCGCCCGGGTTTGATCCTGTATCACCCGGTCGCCAGAGCGGACAGCGGTGCTGTCAGTGACGAGCATGGGGAACAATTTCATCAGAACATTACTACCCTCGAAAAAAAGGTACCAAGGGAAATGGAATGCAGCAATGCTAGCAGATTATTGTTTGACCCTTGTGAGAGATGCTTCAGAAACTCATTACAAGCGACAGGCAAAAAGGCGTTGCTGTGAATCATTTCCGCTATGAGCATTATTATCATATGGTTTGTATATGCAAATGTGTAAAACTTGTTTTATAGATATTTTAAAAACTAGAGCTAATCTGGTGTTTTTAACAGCCATTTTCATATTCAGCAGCCCAAACAACATAAAGGTAACTTGGTTTAATCTCAGATACACACAAAAAGTCAAAATTTGTTGTCCAGTGTTATCATAGTCTTTGTTTTCTTAATGTTAATGTCCAATCCATATTCATGACTTATGCTGGTCACTTGCTTCACTAGTTCTTGTAAATCCTGTTTACTTTCAGCTAACACCGCGGTATCATCTGCATATCTAAGGTTGTTCATTGACCTTCCACTGATGTTCAGTCCTGGCATTTCCTGTATCTGTTAGAAAATTTTTATTATTGAAATGAAACAGCCTGTTAATAAAACTGTTACTGTGAAATTGCCTGTTTTAAAACAAAGATAATGAAAAATGGATTGTTAACTATTAATATAATATGACTTGATATTTTAACCAGTAGTATCTTTGTTCCACCCTCTTACACAGGTATGACCCTCACACAAACCAGTGGAGCTCAGATGTGGCTCCAACTAGCTCTTGTCGCACAAGTGTAGGAGTTGCTGTTCTAGGAGATTTTTTGTATGCAGTTGGTGGCCAAGATGGAGTCTCTTGTTTAAATTATGTAGAAAGGTAGGTTGAAGTTATATGAGGCACAACAGTACAAAGTGAATTATGTAGTTCCCGGGTGGCGTGGGGTCCCTGATGTTGAGAAGAAAAGAATAGGATTACTGCTTCCACGTATGTGTCGTATGATGCAACTAATGTGAGGTTAACTCTTTCGAACCCAGGCATTTTTTCGGTTTTACCCAGGACCCAATGTGAAGACTTTTTTCTACAAGTTATGTTTTAAAAACAGGCAGTAGACACATATTAATTTAGTAGATATATGTATTATGCATCAAACTTTAGGAAATTGGCTGCCGAATATTGTGAAATAATGTTGAGTTCTTAGGTGATGTCATAATTGTTTGTTATATCTTGTGAAGTGTAGAAACAATAAAAAATAAAAATTATGCACATACACGTAAATATTTCAGCCGTTCCTTAATCTCTTCGTAGTAAAACACCAAGAATTGAAACGTATATCCAGCTGACCACCAATTCAAGCCGTTTGATAAAAAAAAAACAAATGAAAATTGTAATTTATATACATTTTTTGTGTAGTCACATATTGCTGAACTGGAATCTCACACATTCCTGTCCCATGCAAATTAATTAATTTATTACTTAAAAATATCACGTTTGTTCAACGTTCTTATCGGAATCGAAAATAGGTTATTATCGCTACCGATATCGCTAAAATTCATTTCGAAATTATATATTGAGGTTGATTCGTTAATAGTTTATGAATGTTACGTATGTGACTACACTACATGTAACCAAATAACTCTATGACGTCATTAATTGATAAAAGTATGCAAAAACTAAGCACCAATATAATTATTTCTCCACCATTTTCATTTGCGCTTGTCAATTTGTGAACATTATAACTGAAGCTTCCATAATCCATTCTGTCAGATATGACCCCCAGACTAACAAATGGCAGAAAGTAGCATCAATGAGCACCAGAAGGTTGGGTGTAGGTGTGGCAGTACTACAAGGTTTCCTGTATGCTGTTGGAGGCAGTGATGGAACATGTCCTTTAAACACAGGTCAGTTGGGGACATTTTTTCTGTAGTAACATATTTAAGGAGGTTTTATTTCTTCGTGAATTCTTTATAGTTTGAGTTTTTACTTTCTCCATTTATAAGACAACATAGAACTCTTTTTGCCAAAATCTATTAGAAGAAGAAGGCACATTTTAATAATAAGAACATAAATAATTTGAAAAAAAAGCTCAATAAAGCAAGGTATGCCTGTACCTCATATCCTGCAGCTTTTTCTCACCCCTAGCTGTTATTACTGTCATAGACTCTTAAGGGTTATACTGTGTCCCCAACTTTTTCTGGCACATCTTCTGTGGATCTTATTATACGAGTGGCGTTCAGAAAGTAATGCACCACATCATTTTTCTCAGCTAATAATGGGTAGTGCAAATGCAGTTATAAAAACTCTCGGATTTTCTAAGGTTTGCGCAAGATGGGTTCCTCGAAGTCGCACAAATGACCACCGATTGCAAAGGAAAGCAATTTCTTCTGAATTGTTGGAGCGTTTCAATGCTGATGGAGAGAACTTTTTGGCTAAGATCGTTACAGGTGACGAAACCTGGGCACATCATTTTGAACCTGAGACAAAAAGACAGTCAATGGAGTGGCATCATCCGCAATCACCAAGAAAAAAGAAATTCAAGACAATTCCTTCAGCTGGAAAGGTCATGATCACTGTCTTTTGGGACATTGAAGGTGTGATTCTTGTGGACGTTATGCCAAGAGGAGAGACAATCAATTCGCAAGCTTACATTAAGACATTGAAAAAAACTCAATCAGCGTTTTCGCAGAGTTCGGCCGCACAAGAATCCAGCAGACCTGCTTCTCCTTCACGACAATGCGCGCCCTCACACAAGTCTGGCAACACGGGAAGCAATCACCAAATTGGGTTGGACTGTACTACCCCATCCACCCTATAGTCCCGATTTGGCACCCTCTGATTTTCATCTATTTGGTCCACTTAAAGATGCACTCCGTGGGACAAGGTTTGAAGATGATGGAGTGATTCATGCAGCGAAGAAATGGCTACATGATCAAGACAAAATCTGGTACGGGCTAGGAATACATGCACTTGTTTCGCGCTGGCATAAAGCCGTACAAGTTGATGGGGATTATGTTGAATAATACCGATGTTTACATGACATATCCATGTATATTGTGTATAAATTTCATGCTTTTTGAATAAACAGCTCCTGAGAAAAACGATGTGGTGCATTACTTTCTGAACGCCCCTCATATTTTACTGTATTAGAAGGAATAAAACTTAAGATCAGCCATAGCTTTTCCAAAACTATTTTTACATGTGATCTGTGTCCTCTGGTGCTATTGGTTCTTAGATTGTCTTTGTTGCTAGCAAATTTCCTTTGGGTACTTGTTTAACCCATATTCTTTAAACCTTGGGGTTTTTTTATCCTTCACACCCGTTTTCGTAGCAGACGATTATGTTAGAATGTATGATTAGTAATGGTTACCTGAGCTCATGTTTGCAAAAATAGATGAAACTATGCCTTGCTTAATGATCCTAGTAGTTCAACCACTGAGCTACCTATCTTTTTTTATATTGTCCCCGCTTCGGTGATGTTGTCTCTCAAATCCACAACCTTTTTCTTTCTCACTATCACTGATACGCAGTATTTGAATGAAATAATGCACTTTAATACGAAATATTCCCTGTATCCCCTTGACAAGCTTTCCGTACCCCCTGGTACAGATTGGGAACCTCTGCTATAAGGTGTATGAGAAACTGGGATGAGCGATGTTAGGGAGGAGTCATTGGTTAGGGTTCGTTCAAGTTACATTCTCCTTTTAAGCGCTTACATCAGAGCCCTGTGTAATCAAAACACTTTTACATGTAATTGTTAGATTGAGTAATATTGTTGAATTTAGCCTGTCAGATCCTCATCCACTCACTTACTACCGAATGCCCCCCTGCCGCCCAGTTTTTCCTTATCACCCCCTTGGATCCTTCCAATGCCCCATATACAGTCGGCCCTCCGTATCCGCAGGGGATTGGTTCCAGGGCCCCCCACGGATACCAAAATCTGCGGATACTCAAATCCCATATATAAAATGGCGTAGTATTTGCATCTCTCATCATCATCTCAACCCATAACCCGTCATGGGTCGTAGGGGTGCCATGGTGGAAGCATCAGCAGACAGGGTCCTCCACTGCTCTCTATCCTCAGCAATGCGTACAAGTGTGGAAAAACCGTGTCCTGCCCATTCTTTGATGTTATCAGCCCAGGATTTTCTTTGCCTTCCTCTTCTCCGTTTACCTTCGACTATTCCCTGAAGGATCGTTTTCGAAAGGGAGTCATGACGAGTTACATGCCCAAACCAGGCAAGCTTTCGACGTTTCACTATTGACAAAAGTGGTTCTTGGTGGCCTGCATAGGTGTTTATCTTCTCTCTAACATAGACATTTGTTTTGTGCTCTTTATAGCAAATGCGCAAAATTCTTCTATAACATTTATGCTCGAAAGCCTGAATCCTTCGCTCCGTATCTGCAGTGAGTGTCCAGCCCTCACACCCATACAAGAGAATAGATAATACAAGTGATTTGTATAATTTGATCTTCACAGGAAAACTGATGTTACTTTTCCAGATCACATTCAACCTTGTCATGGCAGCTGAGGCCATCTCAAGTCTTGTCTTGATTTCTTTACTTGATCTTCCATCACTACATATAGTGGACCCGAGATATTTAAAGGTGTTAACTTCTTCTAACGTTTGCCCATTTAACGTAATATTGGTCGGAACATGTTTCTTATGGCTATTCACCAATATCTTGCTTTTTTCTATATTAATTTCCATCCCATACGTTCTTGTTACTTTCTCCAGTCTAGAGGTAAGGTCTTGAAGTTCTGATTCTGTTCCAGCTATCAGATCAATATCATCAGCAAAACGTAGATTACACAGAGGGCGGCCTCCAATCGATATGGTTGATTTATAATCGTAGAGAGCCTCCTGCATAATATGTTCTAGGTATATATTAAAGAGCACTGGTGACAGGATGCATCCCTGGCGAACTCCTACAGTTGTTTTAAAAAATTCTCTAGATTACTTAAAATACCTAATTATAATGTAAATGCTATGTAAGGGAATAATGGCAAGAAAAAAAGTCTGTACATATTCAGTACAGACGCAACATTCATAGGCCTAACTACATAGTACACATCAGCAACAACGTAACATTTTCTTTCTTTCAACATTTACAGATTGCTTTCGTTTAATGACCCGATAGATGAATACATAGAATAAAAAACAGAATATTTCAAATACAAGTACATATAGAAAATATAATTATAAATAGAGAAAATATAAATTCATTCTCTCTCTCTCTCTCTGACTGTATTAACACTCACCAGGGAGCCGCGCTAGCGTAGTGGTTACAACACCGCTCTGGCGACCGGGTGATACAGGATCAAACTCGGGCGACGGCATTTGAGGATTTTTCGTCGACCGGGATTTGGACTGGATTAACTCAAGACCTGGCGGCACATTTGAAGGAGTGTCGTCGACCAGGGACTGGCGGCTCCTGAGCCGACCCAGCTGCAATGGGTACCTCCGAAATCGGCGAGTATTTGCCTGAATGGCGAGGGACACCTGTCTCTGTACAAGAAATAAAGGGATACTCACGTAAAATCAATGTCAGGTTAGACATAAATAATAACCTGAGATTTTGCCTCGAGTATTAGCGGGCGTACGAAAAAAAAAAAAAAAACACTCACCAAAACCCTTGTTCTTCTCTCTTGATAACCCTCGTATGATGACGATGACAATGATGATTGCTGTATGGTGCCTACAGTACTGATGTGGTGAGTTGACGAGATGTGTGGCACTGTAGATAAGCGTTGAGACATCAGGTTAACTTGAACCTTTTTTTCTGAATATTTTCGATCCGCGGTTGGTTGAATCTGCGGATGCGGAACCCGCGGATACGGAAGGCCGACTGTACACATATCACTTTGGTACCACCCACTTTGGGAAACACTTGTCTAAAATAATGTGTCCTTATATGCTTCGCTTTCTTTGTTAGATTCTTTAGCCCGTGAAGCATAGGTACAGATCTGTTTGTATTGCTACATATATTTTTGTCTTTGTCTCTCACAATATAATTTGTTCTTCAGCAGTTTCATTTAAATAGTAAGTGACAAATATTTTGAAAGTGCATAGTAGTTTAGTTATTATTGTTTCCCCTTTAGCTACCCGGGCATCATGGGGGATAATGCAGTTATCATTTTTGTGCATTATGTACGACCATGGATAGCATTACTCTTCTTGCTTAGGGTTTCATTAACCAAGGCCACGAAAGCTGCTTCAGAAGTGGCACATCATGTTTGGTCATAGAATTGCTTTGTATTAGAGATTCAGCGATGAAACATGATCCTCTAAATGTTGTTAGTTGGAGTTTTATTTTAAATGATTTGAATTGTAAGGGAAATATATTTTACAAATAGTCATAACATTATATTTGCATGGTAACATCATCATGTAAAACAAATTGCTTCAGAAACTACCATTGCAAGAGCAGATTAATGCTTTAGGGCAGGCTTTGTGCAAGGAGAGGAGCTACAGTGATAGGAAATGATGATGATAACATTATATTTTTAGATGTAAATGTTTCAGTTGTCTTTGTTGCAGCTAGGAAATACTTGAAGAAGAGGGCTTAATAACTGTTTCACCAATGGAGGAGTAGAAATGTTGTATCATATAATTATGTCATAATAATTGTTTCACTAATAGAGGAGTAGAAATGTTGTATCATATAATTATGTCATAATAATTGTTTCACTAATAGAGGAGTAGAAATGTTGTGTATCATATAATTATGTCATAATAATTGTTTCACTAACGGGGGAGTAGAAATGTTGTGTATCATATAATTATGGCATAATAACTGTTTTACTAATGGAGGAGAAGAAATGTTGTGTCATATAATTATGGTGCAATAACTGTTTCACCAGTGGAGGAGTAGAAATGTTTTATTATACAATATCCATCCCTAGTACACAAAGACTGAGACAGTGAGTGAGGTGGAGGAATCCAAAAAGATCAACGGCTCATAAAGCGAAACGGCAAAGTGTATGGTGCACTAGAGATGTGTCAGGCATAGGAAAAGGCAATGGCTAGCCACTGAGGACGAGATTGGATCCTTACCACTTATGTCCTAAAGAATGAGTTGACGGCAAACATGCAAGGGGAAGACAGTGCTATAACTGGGAAAATAACATCAAGAGATGGACGGGAAAGAGTCTATCAGAGTGCACCATCAAGACAAGAGACAGAAGACGTTGGAGATCTATTACAGCTAACCTTCATTGTGGAGATGGCAGGTGATGATGATGATATAATTATGGCATAATAATTGTTTTCACCAGTGGAAGAGTAGAAACGTTTATCATAATTACTACAGAAAAGAAAAAAAGCTGTAGATCTTTATAGTTCATCCTTTGTTTTTGTGTGTGTGCAACTCTGATAAATTACATCAGCATTCAAGCTGTCCGTGCACTGTAATCTTATTAGTGGTGTCACTAAAGTTTGTTGTGATTTAACCTTTCTGTATATGCTTATAATTACAGTGGAGCGCTTTGACCCACGCAGCAACAGATGGACGCCAGTTGCCCCCATGGGAACCAGACGGAAACATCTGGGCGTGGCTGTATTTCAGAATATGATTTATGCTGTGGGAGGCCGGGATGACACCACTGAGCTAAGCAGTGCTGAGAGGTACAACCCTCAGAAAAATGCCTGGGAGCCAGTAGTTGCCATGACATCAAGACGAAGTGGGGTAAGAAGAATAGTGTGTACTTCGTACTTATTCTTCTTTGTTCACCCTCAGACTTCTAAATTATTGACTCTAATAAAGGTAATAGTCATCTCAAGGTTCGTGACATCTCCAAACAGTTTTCGTTGAGAGAAGTGGGTTGTGGCCATTTGCCACTCTGTTCGCTGCTGTAAGTTGGGCAGGACTGGAGCAGATGTTTGGCTGTCATGGTGCTGGTGCCACAGGAGCAGAGATCTGTTGGACCAATCCTGTACTTGTGATATAGATTCCAATGTGCATGTTGAATGCCCTGAAAACACTGGTATAGTAGGTATATACTGAGCGTTCGACTGGCAGAGGGGTTCGAGCGCTTACCTCTTGTGGCAAAGTTACCAGGTTCCTGGGTGGAAACGCTGTTCAGTGTACTCAACTGTAAATGGGTACCTATGTGCTCTTGAGTTAAGGAAGGCAGAGGCGGCAAGGAAGGGAATTGGTCATCCCACCTCATAAAAAAAAGCTGGACCTAGTATAGTCAAGTCTATAACACTTTACTCCCCTACAGTTTTATCTGCTGTGGGACTATAGTCCGTTCAGAAATTCGTGCCCACGCATCGAACGTTGTAACTTTGCAACCCCTTGACGGATGTTATTGAAATTTGCTACGTGGCCTGTTGATATCAATGCAGTTATTAATATATTTTTTGCCCTTACAAAACTCGTCATGTTCGAATTTTCTTCTTTAAGTTATATAAAAAACTTTTACCGTTGTCTGGGTTAATTTTTATTAGTTCTACAGGAAAGTTACAAGATCCATTCAAAAACTGCGCACTTAATTTTTGTTGCAGCACAGCACAAGCGATGAAATGTGCTATTCAATATTTTTTTTGTTTGAATTAGTGTAGTGACTACATGTCCGCACGAGTGCGCACCTATTGTACACAGTCGCGAGTAATTATTTCAGCGGCGTATGCTAATTGCAATGAGTTGGCTGCAACAAAACAGAAACGACACCAGCGTATAATATATTAATAAACTAAACTGCATAATTATGAAAAGCGCAATAAATCTGAAATGCAAATTTATCACTTTTCAGAAGGTAACTGTTATATTGTACAGGCATTTTCGCAGAGAGGCTAAGATGGGTTGTTTATACCACGACATCCAAGAACCAGGTAGGAGAACACGAAAGGCCCTGGGTGTGGATAGAAGATCTTTTCGACGTTGGATACAACAGGACGGTGATTGTACAGAGGCTGCGGTTAAGCAAGGAAGGAAGAAAAAAATTGATGATTTTGGCAAGGATGTCATTAGACGTTTGATTTTGAAGATGTTTAATGCCAATCAACTTGTTACTCTCCGCATTCTGAAAAGTCGGCTGCAAGTAGAATGCAATATTAACGTCTCAAAAACAACTCTTTGGCAACTTGTCAGAAGTGTCGGCTTCACTTTTAGAAAAACGTCTGGCGGAAGGAATTTTTTATGTGAAAAACCACATCTGGTTGCAGCTCGAAGCAAATACCTTAGGCAGATTCGTGAGAGAAGACAAGACGGCTATGATATAGTGTATTTGGACGAATCTTGGGTTAATGCTCATCATACGAACGAGAAAGAATGGCAATCTGTTGACGGAGACCATAGAAGGAAAATTCTCAGCAGCAAAGGTCAACGCATTATATTAGCACATGCTGGCAGCAGACAGAATGGGCTTGTCCGTGATGCAGAGCTTATTTTTCAATCAAAGTCTGTAGATGGTAGGGACTACACAGTGAAATGAATGGGCAAATTTTTAGAGATTGGATAGTGAATACACTCCTCCCGACTCTAGATAGGCCGTCTTGCCTGGTGATGGATAATGCGTCCTATCATAATGTTCTAGCGCAGGAGGATAAAGCTTCCACTTCGGCAAGCACGAAAGATGAAATCAGGAGTTGGTTTGTGAATGAAAACATCTTCGCTGACAACAGCTATTTAAAACCAGAGTTGTTGCAGCTTGTGAGACAGAGGAATAAAACAAAAGTGTATCTGATTGATAAAATTATCCAAGAGCAGGGTCATGTTTCTCTTCGACTCCCACCTTATCATTCTCACCTTAACCCAATAGAGCTGGTTTGGGCTAGAGTTAAAGGGCAAGTGGCCGCCCAGAACACCACTTTTAAAATGTGCGATGTTAAAGACATGACTCGTGAGGCCCTTTCACAAATAGACACAGAGTACTGTGCTAAATTTGAAGAACACGTGCTCCAGGAAGAAGAAGATTACTGGCAGTGAGATGGCTTGCAGTTTATCCAACCAATAACTGTTGTGAACTTATTGGAGTCGTCCGATTTGGAATGAGGCACGTCGTTCGCATTCCTTCGTTTGTGATAAACTAATTTCATATGCCAATCTATAATAACACATAAACAGTTACGATTCGTCATAGCTTCCTGATGATTTCTGCTATCATTGTTCATTATCAGATCATCATTCCTCGTATCAAAATCACGTGAACAACCAATCACACATTTAGGACACGCCTTTGAACCGTATTGTCGCACAAATGTGATTTACTGTAAGAATTAATGTTGCGGGCAGATTTAGGCAAATGTTCCAAAAAGATCAAAGAAAATTGCCGTTTTGCAAATTTCGCGAAAGCTGTGGATGTAATGATCGCAAAATCTTAACTGCATGGAAAATCTAAGACTGCGTGCAAAAATTCATGTCCATACAACAAACAGTTTTGGAGAAGATTGACGCTTTCTGTGGGCATGAATTTCCGAACGGACTATACTTTTACCTACCTAGTGTATTTACTGTCCTCCAAAAAAGTGTAGCCACACCATTGATCCATCTTTTTTTGGGGGGTTTTGATGTCCTACTTTCTGTTGATCTGACATGTTTGCTGTTTGTCAGTGGTTATTTTATTTACTTTTTTTACCTGGTGTCCAAAAATGCTTGACATTTTTTCTTATTTTGTTGTTTCTGAATTTATCTCACCATGTACTGTTGTTTATCAAAATAAGAATACAGAAGGCAGGAGTAGTTTTCATTGTTTGTTGAATGCCAATGCTCCTGGGGGGGGGGGGGGGGGACGGGAGATGATGATGGTGTACTGTTGTACCCCTTTCTCAGGCACTTCATTTTTCTACTCTTCTTTTGTGTGCATTGTTATTGTTGAATAGAATCGACATCATTGTACTCTGAGCAAACGCACAGGTTCTCAGTATATGTCGAAGAGTGGGACAGCTAACTGTTCCTGTAGCTCGCTGGTTATATACACGACAGATGCATCCTCTCATGCACCCATCTCTGCTAGCCTTATGTTTGATGCCAAATTCCAACAGTCTTAACCTTGATGATTTATCAATTGCAGTGTCATTCTCTAACAGGTGATCATTAATTGTTCTCAGTGTATCTCCCTTATCCATATCCGGTGTCCCCACTGTGTGTGCTGTTGATGCTAGTCTGTCCGCTCTCTCATTACCACGTACCTCTGCATGACCAGGACAGTAGATATAATGTTACATAAAAAAAACAGTAGATATAATGTTAAATCATGTAACAGTAGATATAATGTTACATCACATAACAGTAGATATAATGTTACACCACGTAACAGTAGATATAATGCTACATCACATAACGGTGATGCCAGGTTTGATTCACGGTCTTGGCATGCTTCTCTCTACCCAGTTGTAAATGGGCACCTGACTTTGCTCTTGAGTTAGGGAAGGAAAAGGCAGCATGGAAGGAGACTCGTCACCCGGCTCTTGATGCTGAGTACAGTGAAGTCTCTGACACGTCCCCCCCCCCCCCCCCTCCCTTTCTCATCTCTGGTTCCACTGGCACTTGTCTGCTCCTTGTCATCAGTTCCACATTTGTGACTTTGTCATTTGTGACTTTGTCATACCATTTCAGTCCTTCTATTCTATGCAAGCACCACTTTATAAAAGTCTGCAGCTTTTTGGTTGTTGTTTTTGTTGCTCTCCATGTCTCACAACCATACAATAGGACTGGCTTGACATTTGAGTTGAAGATTCTTATTTTCATGTTGGACTTGATTTGTTTCCAAATACAGGGAGCAGTAGTGCTGTTCTTTCTTTGTCTCATAAGGCCCCCCCCCCCCTTTTCGGAGCTACGTGGGGCATATTTTTCAATTACTGATAGGGATATATGTTGAGACACTGATTCAATGTTGTAATTGGAGGGCTGCGAAGATCTTTCTAATTTTCTGGAATACATTGTTTGCTTAACATGCTCAGTGATACATTTCCTGTCTGGTGTCACTAATGTTCAAGTATTTTAACGTTATCCCAGTCGTCTTTAAACTTTATGTAAGTGAATTCTGTATACTGCAGAAACATATTCATATACTTAGGAAGCATAGCAACACTAGATGGCAGAACAAGCAAAAACATCAGTAGCCGAATGAATAATGCCAGAACAGCCTTCGGCAATCTAAACAACATGCAGAAATCTTCTTAGTACCCTACAAACACTTTATTAAAAATACATGAGAGCTGCGTAATTTCTGTTTTTCTGTACAGTGCAGAGTGCTGGATTGACAGAAAAGAAATGTCCAAACTGTACTTTTTCCACACAGCCTGCGCTGTGAAGGCAGAGATGCTAAACATGAACCAGAACTGGGGCACTACACGAAGGATGGCAGCTAAATGAGCAAGGTGGAAGGAGTTTGTTGCTGCCCTATAAGACAGCACCAGGTGTGATGGTCACTGATTGCTGTGTCAGTCAGTGGCCAAGGCCAAAGAAGAAAACAGAAACATTAGAAACAGTCAACAGCTTAGCAGACATGGTGTTTCTGCATATATTTACATCCTGTATGAAGTTTGAATGCTAAAACTTTCACACTGTACACAAAGCAGTACAGTATAAGATTTGAACAAACAAACAAAAAATAAATATGAGCTTTGCAGAATGTGGTGTTTAATACTGAACAAAAATACACAAAGGCTTGAACGACTAGGTTGAGTAAAACTGACCAAAGGTCAAAAGGCTGCTTTGTTTGGCTTGATCTGCATGCCCTAACGCCTTTGTTTCCAAGTTAATGTTTTGTTAAGAATCTATGTTTTGATTAACCTTGTTATTCTATTTATTTTTAGCCAGTGTTATTTATTATGAAAAGCTGTGTTTGTGAAAACACTAATGTTAACCAATCGTTACATTTATTACATTGTCCCTTCATGTTCCATTATAGGTTGGCCTGGCTGTTGTAAATGGACAGTTGATGGCCATTGGTGGATTTGATGGTACAACATACCTAAAGACAGTCGAGATTTTTGACCCAGATCAGAACTGCTGGAAGATTGTAGGAAGCATGAATTACCGCCGACTAGGCGGAGGAGTTGGTGTAGTAAAGCTTCCACAAAATGATACCCATCTCTGGTGATAAATTGCTTCGACCACCACTCCCTCTCTGGAGTTATCATGGACACTGTCATTAGATGTCCCTTTTTAAAATATTTGTCTGTGGGTTTGAAGTTTCAAGTGGAATTAGATTGAAATAATAGAGAATAAGTGCTGCACTGTTACCGGACATTGATTTACTTTGAGTTTTCCCACAGCTTGTAACTATGATTTTATTTTTCTTCTACATAACCAGTCATGACAAACAAGTATTGATACCTTATCATTTTTACTCAGACATAGCCAACAACTTTTGCACCAAATTTGAATTCAGTTTTGGAATAAATTAAATAATGTATTGGTTTCTTGACACTTATTAAAATTGTAGTTTTTTTGTGTTGGTTTTTTTTTTTTTTGTTTTTAACTTGTTTGGTTTTAAGGACTCTTCATTGCACACGGGCAACTCCATTAGTGCTCTGATCTCCTGACTTAGATAACACAAAGAGGACCTCAGCACAGTGCATGAATTCCGTAGCACCGGCGAGAATCCCAACGCCATAAATATTTTTGTGATGAGGTTGCTAATTTTTTAATTTTGCCACGGCAGCGGCCTTATGACCTACTCTTTATGGTTTCCAACAGCTGTGGGATTTTTAAAGTGCGCTACTTGCACACGGGACCTCCAATTTTTTCACCCTTATCTGAGAAGGTTAGGCATCCGATCTCACTACCCAGGAGACCAGGAGGGACTTTGACACCATTAGGACCTACTGGTTCTGAAAAAAAATGTCCATAAACTATATTCCCTCCACTGGAAATCGAACCTGGTATCTTTAGAATTTGAGGCGGAAGACATACCTCCTACCACTCTGACCCCCCCTATTCTTTATAAAACTTAAGTACCAAAACTACATTCTTTCACACTATACTTGTCATATTTGTATGATCCTTTATTTATCCTATACAGCGACACGAGTTAGAGGTAATTAAAAACATGAGTTTGTCAAAGGTCTTGAAAACTTGAGTTCATTCAAGGCCATTTAATCAAAGGTGAGTAATCAAAGGACATGAAGATATAAGTATATCAAAGATCATTAACCATCAAAGATCACTCAAAGCTATGGGTTTATTATATAGGGTCAATAGGTCATCTAAAGTTATTGAAGGTATAAGAAAGTCAAAGACCATTGAAGGTTTCAGCTCATTACAGGTCATAGAGTTCATTTCATAACTTATATGATGCCAAAAGTTTTATCAGAAGCTGATCATCCAGGCCACCAGACAAATGATGCATTATACTATCAGTGAAGTGAATAAATGATCATCTTCAGACTCTGCACAGACCATGACAGATTGGGATACCTTCTATTCTACAATCTGAAGGTCAGAACTACTGATGAATGTAACTGTGGCATCGATAAAATGACTGCTCAACATCTGCTGCAAAGGTGCCCACAGAAAGTACACAAGGCCGTCATCAGTACCATTCCTTAAAAAAAAACTATAGTAAAACCGATAACCTCAAGCTGACTACTGCTTTCTTTGAACACATTCAGGTTGACGTCTGTAAGTGTATGAATACGAAGTAGTTATCTAAGGTCACTGAAGTTAATCTAAGCCCATTGAAACTAAGAGTTCATCAGTGGACACTGAAGACATGGTATCAGACAAAGGTCATAAAATGACATATAAAGCATTAATTATTTAGATGCATGTGTCATTAACTGCTAGCTTGCTGACCTCCCTATAACTTAATTGCGTTCAATGTCTAATTTTGTGTGTGTGTGTGTTGAATGTTTATCTGCTAAATTGTAGTTGAATGTGTATGTTTAAAACTTTGTGTCAACAAATATCTGTACACTAAAGCTTTATGTTCCTAAATGAATATATTTCAAACTTTGTGTTGCTGAATATCTCTGTGTGAAGCTTTGTTCTTGTTACTGAATGAATTATGTGTCAAACTTTGTTTTGCTGAATGTATAATCTGTATCTCTCATGGCTTGGCCATATAACAACAAGATGGCAGGTGTGAAACAGAAATGAAGAAGAGAATATGAATAGTCAAAGCTACATTCAACAACGTGAAGCAAAAACTAACATCTAAGAAGTTAACTCACAAATTAAAACTGAGAATCAAGTCAGTCAGTAAAGCATCTTTTTTAGGGGATGCCTAGCTGGCTGGGAGGATAGTGTGATTCGCTTGTATAGCTAGGCAGTGTTGTCGTACGGAAGGTCTGGGGTTCAAATCCTAGGTAAGCCACTCACGTCTGTTGTTTTTCTGTTGCTTAGTGTTCTACTTCTTTATTTCTTACGAGTGCCTGAAAACATGCCTTTATGTTTGTCTAATATTTATTTAATGAAACAATATGATGATATGACCCTGACACCATAACCAGATCTGCCATGCTATGGATTCCAGAAGGAAAGTGAAAGCGAGGCTGGCAAAACCTACCTGGTGGAGAACTGTGGAGGCAGAGATGGGAAGCATGAACCAGAGCTAGGGCACCCCACGAAGGAGGGCTGTCGACCAAGCAAAGTGGAAACAGTTTGTTGCTGCTGATTGCTTTGTCAGTCAGCTACCAAGGATCAATGAAGAAGAAGAAATCAAACAAAGATAAGATAAGCGAGACAGAAAGATGAAGATAAATGAGTGACCATCAGGCCTAATTGCATCTTATGGTGCAGCAACAAACGTCTTTGCTATTTCAGTAACTATGAAATCTACCTTCATGGGGTGCGAGACATGCCAGATCATTTATAAAGTGATTCATCATTAACATTATATAATACAGAGAACTCCGATGTATTTGTACAAGCTAGAACATTGACATCGTGAATTCGATTCCGAATCTTGGTCAAATTTTGTAAATAACATTTTGCCAAAACATACTTGTATCTCTTTTTCTCATTTTTGGCAAATTTTTTTATCTAGAAGATAATGGCGTGCAAAGCTTCTTAAGATGCTGTAAAGCGGTGCGAGGCTTCTTAAGATCAAAAGAATTATAAAAAACAAAGCCAGGAGATATATTCAACAAATATCAAAGGTCAGTATTAAAGTGTACACAGATGGATCTAAAGGAGATGATAAGAAACTGGGGTTAGGAATTTATGTTCCCATGTGGCAAATGATGGAAGGATATAGTGTACCAGATAATAAATCTGTTTTCACGGCAGAGATGGTTGCAATTCTGAAAAGCTCTGGAAATCTTTAGCAACCCTCCTGATAAATTGACAGTAGACTCACTTTCTGCTATTCACGCTATAAGAAACTTACGAGAATGCAGTAGACCTGATATAGCTGAAGAGATATTACTGGCAAATACTTACCTATGCTCCAGAGGATGTTCTGTTCTAATAGCTTGTATCCCTTCACATCATGGCATAAAAGGAAATGAAAAGGCGGATAAAGAAGATAAGAAAAGCAGAAATAATAGAAATCAAATAAATGTGGGGATGAGTAAAACAGATGAAAAGCTTAATTAAAAGAATAATAACTGAGGAATAGACAGTAGAGTGGGATAAAAGTCTGAAGGGCAGACATGCCTATAAACTGTTCATGGCTCGAACAAGAACGTGTCAGGTATCTAGAGAACTAAACATTCCTAGCAATATGAAACTTCTTAGACAGCAACTAGGAATGGGCTATTTTAGAATAGAAGAGCCTTACTGTGCAGTGTCTAGAAAAAAAATAATAGAGCAGAAAGAAAAATGCTTAACAAGGAGTGTGCTCAAAGTTGCTGTATGCTTTTTCTCTAAGACGGGTAGTCCATGCAGGTATACACATTTCTTATGTGTAGGCGGTGTGCCTTCTGTGCTTCTCTATGGTGCGGAACTCTGGAGAGTAACAGTAGGAAGTTGTCCTCTTTCCACACAATCTGCCTAAGTAAAACTGTCTGAATCTTTTGGCAGAATACCATCAACAACCAAGAACTGCTTACGCGGAGCAACCAAGAGGACATGCACTCTATCAATCATAGCTGGTAGACGCTGGAATTGGGTTGGCCACACCTTCAGAAGAGACCCCGATGCCATCACAAGAACAGCTATGCTATGGACCTCTGAAGGTAAGCGAAAAACTATGGAGGCCGAGATGCAAAGAATGAACTAGAACTGGGACACTGCACGGAGGATGGACGCCAACCGAGAAAAGTAGAAACAGTTTGTTGTATTGCTGCTGGACTGTGACGTTATTTGTCATTCCCCTTTTCGTAATATAATCGACGGAAATAACAATTCCTTTTATAGAAAGTGACTTTAAAAGAATTTTCCTATGAGGAAATTGTTGAGATAAACCCCATCATAACACGCATGATTGAATACGATTGGCTTGTCAATTCTAGATGTTATAAACATTGGAGCCTGGTCAGATAGTAACAACTACGTGCGTGGGACGAAAGTTGCAATATATTCTGACATTTTCACAGGTTTAGAGCACTGGGAAATTCACTTCGTCAAGAAGACAGCCAGCTAGTCAGAGTAAGGAATATGATCAGAATTCCATTTATCAGACCTGACCTTGTTTGAGCATCTTGCGGACTTATATCCCAGGAAAACTCTACCTACATTAACAAGGAAGTCAAAGTGGGAGCCTAGTGTTAAGTAATACCCTCAGACTGCGTGTAAGAGGCATCTTAAACAAGCTGCCGTTACTATTTCTCTAAGCCATGAGTCAGTATTCCCAAAGAGATTTTTGGGTGAGTTGTACATTTTTAAATTCTATATTTTGCATTATTAACATGTGAAAATTGCTAATGGATGTCCAAGCCATATGAGGCTGGCAACCTCAGTATATAGAGTGATGGTTTCATGAACCACCACTGTAAGAGCTGGTATTTGCTTTATGCGAGTTTCTCATAGAGAACCAAAAGCAGAGGTAGTCCCAAGACCCATATGGAGCAGGGAGTGGATGATGATAGAACTGATGTACATACTTATTATATTATTCACCTTTTCATCCAGTGCAAATGTAAAGATATTCAATATAAATGTAGTGAATGTTTTCCGCTCACTGGAATTAATATTAATGCTCAGAGACGGTAAAGTTCTGAGGTCGATTAGATGGTGGAATGAAAAGGTGTGTCAGGAAACTCAATAATCATGAGGGTATTTGTTTCTCTTCTTTCATGATACTTGGGTGAAATCTCTGTAACAAAGTGTGTGGTATAAGTGGCCTGCTGTCTGTGGTAAAGTGGGATGATATAAATATTTATAAGGGACTTAGTGTACTGACTGAGATCAGCTGTGAAGGTATCTGTATCTAATAATGTGATGTATTACAGATAACCTTACTTGCTACCACATATATATATATACCTCAGTCAGACCTATTCTGGAATATTGTGATGACTACGTTGAATGTCTAGGGTTATGCAAATGATGAAGTGTAAGTCACAACAACAACAGACAGATAAACAATTTAATTTATTCCACAACACTTTCCAACACTGTGACACTCACACACAGATAACACTCTAAAAGACTATCTTAACTGAGTCAGTTGTAAAATGTCAAATAGATATATGTATTAAGTACTTTCAACAATAGAGATCCTGATTCAACTACACAGTGAACCAGGAATCACAATCAAGAGTAAATACAAGTAGTATGTACACATTATATTTATATAATTTTGGTATTGACATAAATTATTAGTATTATCCTATGTGTGTAAGTTGTGAAGTAGCACTATGAGATAATATGTGGCAATGACCCGACGCTCCTAATGGACTATATATTCGGGTCTAACCAATCATGCCATGTTTACATTGCTTTTCAAAAAAAATATTACACTTCTCACGTCTCCCATAACAACTAAATTTAGTATTTGTAGCCCAACTAATCGTGTTTAGCCTTACATATCATTCCCGCCAATCAAATAGCATTTTACATGGTAGGCTATTTCCGTAACGTAATGTTTTTCAAACACGTTATAAAAAATTTTATGAGCAGAAATGATTTCATGCTGTCAGGCACCCCCACTATAGTATTTTGGCCATAATTATTTTATTAACAGACTAAAGGCGTAACACATAACATATTCTTGGTTAGCATGTCCTGCCGTACAATAATATATAAGTTAAAGTGAGCTACCTGGCGGCGTTCAAAATATTTGTTTTCCAAAGATAGTCGTATATTTGGTTTTTACTACCCGTTCACTTCTTTGTCATAGGCTGTCTGATGTATTGTCAGGAGCTTAGATGTAAATCAGTATTGTGTCAGGTTTCCTGATAAGAATTTTTCATGTTTTTAAACCTGATTCTTGTAGTTGTTGTAGTGTTTTTCTGACACTGTTTATTTGAAAAAATCAGGTCTTCATGCGTTCCGCGTGTGATTTGCGTTACTATTGATCGCGAGATGCGTGTTAATGTTGCATGCTTCCTGCCTTCAGTCGTCCCTCTCTCTCTCTCCTACTGTTCATCTGTCTTTTAGTTACGCCGTGTATGGAATGAATGAAATATTAAATCTAGGTCATAGATCAGCCTGCACATCTCAAGGTTTTTCCAAGAAATACAGTACACGTTTTATTGTAGAAAGCGTGTAGTGATATAGTTGGCTTTTACTATCAAACGCGAAAGCGCTACCATTATGCAGACGAAGCAGAAAAAGGGGGATTTTTGTACGCCATTGTGACAGCACTGTTCTCTTTTACCTTTTCTCTTTCCTTTTATTGAATTAATTCGTTAGGGGTACATTTACTTTTTAATTTATATATGTGTATTTAGAATGTCTCATGACAAATTCTCCCCTCTTAAAACAGACGTTATATGTCAGTCTATAATTCTATATACACATAGAGAAATTTATTATTATTTCTGGGTCTTATGGTGATTCTCATCACATGGATGGCGGCTTAAAAAATCCGCTCCCAGATTTGTTTTTCCAGCTATATACTCTATACAAAAATCATATGGCTGAATCAGTAAAGACCATCTGAGTAAACGAGAATTCTCATGCCTAGCCTGTGCTAGAAACGACAAAGGTTTGTGATCCGTTTGTAACTTAAATGCCTTCCCATACAGATAAATATTGAATTTCTTTATCGCCCATATTACGGCAAGACATTCTTTTTCGCTAGTTGAGTAGTTGGTTTCAGCTTTATTCAACTTTCTGCTAGCATATGCCACTGGGCTTAATTCCCCATCCAATGCATCTGATTTCTGTAGTAGAGTTGCACCTAACCCAATATTACTTGCATCCGTCCTTACTACGAATTCTTGACTTAAGTCAGGTAATTTCAAAATAGGTTTACTTGTGAGCTTTTCCTTCAATTCTTGGTAAGCCATTTCACATTGTGGTGTCCATGTAATTCGATCTGGATTTCCTTTACGTGTCAAATCAGTTAACGGTGCACATATGGAATTAAAGTTTTTGATATACTTTTGGTAGAAACCACATAATGAGACAAAGGATCTCACGTCCTTCTTGGTTTGTGGTCTCGGGGCTTTCTTTAGTTTCTCTAAATTCTTTGGGTCAGGGGTCATGTTTCCCTGATAAACTGTGTGTCCCAAAAATTCCAATTCTTTACATCCAACGCAACATTTGGTTGGTCGGGCTGTTAAATTTCCTTCCCTAAGTCGATTAAACAGCATATTCAGAGAGTCAATGTGTTCCTCAAATGTTTCTGTTGCTATAAGGATATCATCCATGAAATTTGTTATACATGGATTATTCAGAGGGTCCAATAATTTTCTCATCATTCTAGAGAAGACACTAGGCGCATTCTTCAATCCAAATGGCAATCTATTAAACTCATAGTGTCCTTCTGAGGTACTAAAAGCTAGGTATGGTCTAACCTCAGGCTTTACTGGAATCTGATAGTATCCTTTACTCAGATCCACTTTTGAGAAATATTTAGCTTTATTTAGTCTGGCAAACAGCTGATTTGTATCCGGCAATGGATCCACCTGTCCTTCTGTAATAGCATTCTGTCTCCTGTAATCTATACAGAGTCTATGTTCTCCAGAGGGCTTCCTTAAGAGTACAACACCGGAACTATACGAAGATTCACTGTGCGAAATAATTCCTTCCTTCAACAGATAGTCTATCTCTTCCTTCAAAGCTTTCTCCTTAGCAAACGGAATCGAATATGGTTTCATACAGACAGGTGTGGGGTCTATCAGTTTCATATCATATTCCAATAGGTTTGTATGCCCTGGTCGGTCTGTTAACACCTCTGCATGATTATTTAGAACCTGTTGCACTCTCTCTTTCTGAGTTTTCGTTAAATGTGTACTGATTTTCACCTGTGCTGCTGTCTCACAGGGGTGTAATGGATATTCAAATGATGAAAGTGGTTCCTTTTTCATCTCCATGGCGATGGACAAGGTCAACAAGTGTGTCTCTTCCTGATGTTCTCTTTCCAAATATTTCTTCAGGAGATTCACATGATAGATTTTTTCTTTCCCCTTCTTATCTATCTTATAATTTGTTCTAGACACCTTCTCTAGAACTGTATATGGACCCTGCCATCCAATTTGTAACTTATTCTGACTCCCGGGCAAAAGAAGCAGTACCTTCTCTCCCACAGCCAAATTTCTGTCTTTCGCCTTCCTGTTATAATAGGCAGCATGTTTCTTCCTGGCTTGTTTCAAATTTTCATTGGCAAGTTTCCAGCCAGTTTTTAAACGAGTGGTCAGCTCATTTACATATTGGTATGAAGATGTAATGTTTTCCTCTGCCTTTTCATCAGTCCACGTTCTTAACAAAGCTACATATGGACCTTTAATTTTGTGGACCTATTTGTCCATGCACCGGTATGGTCTCTTCCACTCGAAGCTTTATAGTGATGATTTTTCTTCCCAGAATTATCATTCACAAAACGACCGCTACCAATTTTTCTTTTGGGGCTTTCTCCCCACTTAAAATTCTTGATGAGAGATTTCCTCTCTACATCCTCTTCCTCCAGTTTGTTTAAGTCCGATTGAGGGATTTTCGGCTTATCATGGGGTAAGACATCTTTTTGCACTCTCCGCATAGTGGCCATTGTAAAACAGTTAAGTGAAGCTTGTCCGTGAAAAGGGGCTTCCCATTCCATTTGGTCCACTTTATCAAATTTATTTTTCTTTTATTATCAGGCCTAATTTTGCCCCGTGGCGTGTCCAGGTCCTGATCAATGTTCCCACTTGTGGGTGTTCCCTCATGTGCTATGCTACACCTTTCTACAAAATTTTCAATGTCCCATCTTGCTTTGGGCCAATAATAATTGTGAGCCACCTTTTGAATGATGGTACCTATTTTCTCATGGTCCCCATCTGGTTTCACATGTAGGCTCCTTATTAAGTCTGTCCTATATCTTTTAGGAAGTACCAGCTGTCCCTGACCTTTGGATCTAGCTCCAGTCTTCCTATACATCAACTTGTTTTTCATATAAAAATCTCCCTTGCCTGGAGTTGTATGACAAGTTGACAATTTCCTGAAACAAGGCTTGAGTGTTTTATCCCCAGCCTGTGCCTTCCTCATCTCTTCTGGAGTGGTATCTAACATAATATCCTCCTCCTGTCTTGAGGTCGACCTGACCTGAAGGGTGGCCATATACACAGGTTTCCTTCTACAATGGTCAGTGTCATGATTGTTCATCTTACAATTTTTACACCACCTTTTTCCTTGGTTGAAAGATTTTCTTTCATCATATTTCCTTTCATCGAATTGTGGGAATTTTTTTTTATTTTCATACCGTGGCCTATCAAACTGGTGCTTACCTTTGTTTTGATCCCTAGGATCAAATTTATTAAAGTTCTGTGGTGCCCTAAAGTTATCTACCTGTTTCTTTTTATTACCTGTTACCTCTGCTTGAGCTGCTTGATACCTTTCAGCAACATTTAGCAACTCACCCAGCCTCTCTGCACCTTGTTCCATGAGAAACTTTCTCAAGTCTGGAGCCATGGACTCTCTTAATTGCTCTATAAGGACCATTTCCTTAAGATCTTGGGTTTTCCCCAGAGAAGTCCATTTCTCCAAGTATGTCTCTATTCGTGCAGAGAACTGGTGATATGTTTCACCTGACAGTAGTTTAGCATTCCTAAATTTTTTCCTATAAAATTCTGCATTCTTTTCATATCTTAACAAAAGAGCCTGCTTTAGCATGTCATAATTTTCTTGATCACCTCTGCTCATTTTGGCAAAAACTTCAAAGCTGCCCCACGAAGTCCTTGAGATAACTTTAAGCTCCACCTTTCTCTCTCTAACCCATACGTGGTAGCTAATAGTTCATATCTATTTAGATAGCTCTCAATATCATCGTCTTTCTCAACAAAATGATCTAAATGAAAATTCATAGCTGAGGTTGAGGCTCCCTGACTAGCAGTAGCATCGGAGGTAAAGGGACTGGCACCATTCTCAGGAACATGGCCTTGAAACTCAAACTCCCTTAGTCGTAACTCATGTTCCCTTTGTAATCTCTTATCCTCTTTTTCTGCTTCCCTCTCTGCAGTCAATCTTCTTTCCTCTCTTTCTGCTTCCCTCTCTGCAGCCAATCTCTTTTCTTCTCTTTCTGTAGCCTGTCTCTTTTCTTCTCTTTCTGCCTCCAGCTTCTTCTCTTCATATTGGAGCCTTTTAATCTCTTTTTCTGCCTCCAATGCTTTTGCCTCTTTGTCAGCCTCAATCTGCAATTTCTTAATTTCCTTTTCAGCCTCTAACTTTCTTTCGGCCTCTTTTTCTAATCTTCTGTCTTCCCGTTCAATATATTTGTCACATTCTGTAGTGACATAAGCAATCATAACTTGTCCCTCCATTCCTAACTCTTTTGCAGCCTGCATAGCAGCAGATCGAAATTTGGCCAGGTCCGCCATTTTCTAACAGGTAAATGTAAACAATATCTAACCAAACAATAGATAATGTAATTAATTATGTAATTACAACACAGGCACTGAGAGCTCAACCTTATTTAATTCCACCCAAGGATACCTTTTAATTCTTATATTTCCTTGAATTGAACTACCACCAAATTTATGTGCTAGGAAAAGTTCAAAATCCCGGGAACGAGATCCCCAATATATGTGGTAAAGTGGGATGATATAAATATTTATAAGGGACTTAGTGTACTGACTGAGATCAGCTGTGAAGGTATCTGTATCTAATAATGTGATGTATTACAGATAACCTTACTTGCTACCACATATATATATATACCTCGGTCAGACCTATTCTGGAATATTGTGATGACTACGTTGAATGTCTAGGGTTATGCAAATGATGAAGTGTAATTCACAACAACAACAGACAGATAAACAATTTAATTTATTCCACAACACTTTCCAACACTGTGACACTCACACACAGATAACACTCTAAAAGACTATCTTAACTGAGTCAGTTGTAAAATGTCAAATAGATATATGTATTAAGTACTTTCAACAATAGAGATCCTGATTCAACTACACAGTGAACCAGGAATCACAATCAAGAGTAAATACAAGTAGTATGTACACATTATATTTATATAATTTTGGTATTGACATAAATTACACTAGTCAACAACCAAAATGTACCAGAAATGAAAATAGCTGATCTTAACTAATTTTGGTGTGCTGAAAACGAAAATGACATTTAAAAATGTTGATTGGCTCTAGTTTTCAAGATATATGCTACTAGTTTATTTAATTACAGTCAATTTATATATATGACGCAACTGTTGTGGGTGATTGCATAATTTTTTCTAATGACCAATAAAAATGTAACTAGAAGTTGATGATGCAATCCTACCTATGATTACATCACCTTTGTGTATAAATATCTCTGATAAAATTTTGCCACTAGTTAGTGCATTTGTCCTTATCAAAAGTATCGTAGTTAGAAATGCCTAGGACATGTGTGAACAGTGCTAATAATTTCTGTTATATATGTGGTGAGGTGACATTTGTATCACAAAAACGAAATATAACTAAAGTGATTAAGATGGCGTACAGTTTGTATTTTGGCTGCAGAATAGGAGATCAAGATAAGAGCTGGGCGCCACACATATGCTGCAATACATGTGCAGCACATCTTAAACTGTGGTTGACTGGCAAAAGGCAAGCTATGCCTTTTGCAGTCCCAATGATTTGGATAGAGCCCACTGATCATCTCAACAACTGTTACTTTTGCATGGTCCCTCCAATTGGGACAGGCATATCAAAGAAGAAAAAATGGACTCTGGAATATCCAAACATCCCCTCTGCAATACGTCCGGTACCACATGGCGATGACCTACCCATTCCCAAAGTGCTAGAATCATTTTCAGCTGCTTCCACTGATGAAGAAGAGGACACTGGTGGTCCTGAACTATCAACCTCAAGCGACCCAGATTTTGAGCAAACTACATCCACTAAACCACACTTAATAACCCAAGGGGAACTGAATGATCTTGTAAGAGATCTGAATTTACCGAAGAACGAGGCGGAGCTTTTGGGTTCCAGATTGCAACAGTGGAATCTCCTGGCAGAAGATGTTACAATTTCTGTGTATAGGAACCGCCAGAAGCCGCTTATTACATTCTTTTTCAAAGAGGATGACCTTTCTGCGTGCCACAACATTTCTGGTTTAATGGCAGCCCTCAAAATCAATTACATACCGGAAGAGTGGAGGCTTTTCATTGATTCATCCAAGACGAGTCTTAAAGCTGTTTGTTGAATAATGGTAATGTGTTACCGTCAATTCCAGTTGGTCACACAGTTCATATGAAAGAAACTTATGAAAACATTAAGCAGCTTTTGAAGTGTATAAACTACGATCATCATCATTGGTCACTTTGCGGTGACTTAAAAATGGTCGCTCTTTTGCTTGGACTACAGGGTGGATAAACCAAGTACTGTTGCTTTCTCTGTGAGTGGGATAGCCGTGCAAGAAGTGACCATTACATCAGAAGACATTGGCCAATCAGGCAGTCATTGCAGCCTGGCAGTAAGAACGTTGAGAACCCAGTACTTGTCGACACCAGCAAGATTTTGTTGCCACCCTTGCACATTAAGCTGGGTCTCATGAAAAACTTTGTCAATGTAATGAAAAAACAGATGAGGCTTTCAAATACCTCATCAGAAAATTTCCAAGACTAAGTGAAGCTAAAATAAGAGAGGGAGTATTTGTTGGTCCGCAAATTCGAAAACTTCTTCATGATGACGAGTTTCTTTGCGTGTTGCATGGCAAGGAAAAAGCAGCATGGCTAGCATTTAAGTCAGTGGTGGACAATTTTCTTGGAAACAACAGATCTGATAATTACAATGAAATTGTAGAAAATCTCCTTCTGAAGTATAAGAGTCTTGGCTGCAACATGTCTTTGAAAATTCATTTTCTGGATTCTCATCTGGATTTCTTTACGTCAAACTGTGGAGCAGTCATTGATGAGCATGGTGAACGATTTCACCAGGGCATTGCTGCTATGGAGACAAGGTATCAAGGCAATTGGAGCCCTTCAATGCTTGCTGATTACTGTTGGACTGTGACAAGAGACACCTCATCGATTGACTACAAGAAGCAAGCAAAGAGAGCTCGAACAGCATCTGAATAATGACGGAATGGGTTCAAATGTGCCTTTTTAAAACATGATATGTGAACTTTAAATAATGTTTTTATTTTTTCTATCATTTTATGTTGAAATATCAATTAATTGAGTATGTAACCACAATTTTTATAATGCTAAAGTAGAAAGACTAGCTGTTCACCCCAGAAAAATAAACAAGCATACATTATTTGTATTACTGTAAAGTAAACTCATCATTTTTTTTAAAAACCAGAGCCAATTGGTAAATTTCATTATGATATTTGAAATCAGCATGTCAAAATCAATAAGAAATGGTATATTTAATTTCTGGTACAAATAACTTTTGAAAATTTGTTGACTAGTGTTATTAGTATTATCCTATGTGTGTAAGTTGTGAAGTAGCACTATGAGATAATACTGGTTTTGTTTTTCAAGCTAGAGTGTTGTTTGTCATCATGACTTCAAGTGTTTGATTCTTTGGGAAATGGTACTGAGAAAAGTTCACACCACCTATCAATTCAAACAAGTTATAGTCCCTCTCTGTTTTAAAATACTGTCAATTTTAGAGGTGGGGGCACATAATGTTGAGCTCCGTTGGCCACAATTTCTTAACTTTCGTGATGGCTGCAAGAAAAGACTCCTCTGCTTTATTCATTCAATGTGTTCGGGAGCCCTCTCACTGGTCGCTATCTGGACCAAGGCGTATGCTGTCAGCCTCAGGATTCAGCACCACTCAGGCCAAATGCTGCTTCAATGACTTCGGACCACAGTCCCTGAAACAAGAAGGTTGTACCTCCTATTTCAAAACTAATCTACAATCCATTTCCACACTGAGCACAATACATAACAAACACTTGCGTTCAGTGCTGTAGGCCACTGCTAGCTTCATCTGAAACAATTTTCTCCAGTATACTCCTCCCTAATGGTTACTACGCCTCTGCCATTCCAGCATTAGTTCCTTCTAGTCAATAGTATAGGTGTCAGTGTACTGTTTGACAATTCCATGCAGTTTTATTTTTTTCCGACACCTCCTATTCAGGTTGGAGCAATAATTAGGCTTTTCTCATGTTGGCTACTGAACGACACATACATACAGGCATAAATTATCAATTCACATTCAATTTTCATTAAAAAGATATCGAATATTTCAAGCTTACCACAATTCATGGAAAAATTAAACAGTTTAGTTGACTGGCAATGAATAGGCACAAATTCCGATCTGCCTCTTGTCCCAGGCTTTTATTTAGAAAAATATGCACTGGATCTCAACTACACTGTTTCTTTATTTCAAAATTAGTGGGCCCACGGTAACCGAGGGAAGACCGCTTCCTGGAATGAAAACTAGGGGGGGCTCTGAACCAATAAAATCCAAGCATTACTTATTTTCAATGTGGCAATGAACCAGGGTACATATATCTGGCATAAAAACATAAATTCGTGTATTAAAAAAGAATATCCGCCAATCAAAATAGGCTTACGTTTGATTAACACTGGAAAATGGACTATTTTATTAGGGGTTAATCCAATGGGGTGCTAACATATTCCATGTGGGGAGGTTTTGCTTTTTCTGGGTGTTGCAATTTCAAAAAATAACCTTACAGTCGTATTGAGTTTCTCAAAAGCCCATGTTTACATTGCTTTTCAAAAAAAATATTACACTTCTCACGTCTCCCATAACAACTAAATTTAGTATTTGTAGCCCAACTAATCGTGTTTAGCCTTACATATCATTCCCGCCAATCAAATAGCATTTTACATGGTAGGCTATTTCCGTAACGTAATGTTTTTCAAACACGTTATAAAAAATTTTATGAGCAGAAATGATTTCATGCTGTCAGGCACCCCCACTATAGTATTTTGGCCATAATTATTTTATTAACAGACTAAAGGCGTAACACATAACATATTCTTGGTTAGCATGTCCTGCCGTACAATAATATATAAGTTAAAGTGAGCTACCTGGCGGCGTTCAAAATATTTGTTTTCCAAAGATAGTCGTATATTTGGTTTTTACTACCCGTTCACTTCTTTGTCATAGGCTGTCTGATGTATTGTCAGGAGCTTAGATGTAAATCAGTATTGTGTCAGGTTTCCTGATAAGAATTTTTCATGTTTTTAAACCTGATTCTTGTAGTTGTTGTAGTGTTTTTCTGACACTGTTTATTTGAAAAAATCAGGTCTTCATGCGTTCCGCGTGTGATTTGCGTTACTATTGATCGCGAGACGCGTGTTAATGTTGCATGCTTCCTGCCTTCAGTCGTCCCTCTCTCTCTCTCCTACTGTTCATCTGTCTTTTAGTTACGCCGTGTATGGAATGAATGAAATATTAAATCTAGGTCATAGATCAGCCTGCGCATCTCAAGGTTTTTCCAAGAAATACAGTACACGTTTTATTGTAGAAAGCGTGTAGTGATATAGTTGGCTTTTACTATCAAACGCGAAAGCGCTACCATTATGCAGACGAAGCAGAAAAAGGGGGATTTTTGTACGCCATTGTGACAGCACTGTTCTCTTTTACCTTTTCTCTTTCCTTTTATTGAATTAATTCGTTAGGGGTACATTTACTTTTTAATTTATATATGTGTATTTAGAATGTCTCACGACACTGTCAACGCTAGACACCATCATCAAAAGAGTCTTGAAGACGCTGGACCAGCTTTGTCATTACTCTCTGATATTTGTCACAACCTCCGGACTTGACCAGTGACTAGAGTGAATCAGTCCATAACCTGCAAAAAAACCAAACATTGGCTGGAGCAGAAACCAACAAACATACTGGCAGCTAAGTATAAACTTAAGAGCTGCCAAGTGAACTTTCAGACAATTCCCTCAATCTCCGTAACATCACCCTGTGATGATTACCTTGTTTGAAAAGAATTATTCATTTTACACTGTTAAATATAATTGATTATTAAATTTGTTTTTTTGTATATACGAGGGGCGTTCAGAAAGTAATGCACCACATCGTTTTTCTCAGGAGCTGTTTATTCAAAAAGCATGAAATTTATACACAATATACATGGATATGTCATGTAAACATCGGTATTATTCAACATAATCCCCATCAACTTGTACAGCTTTATGCCAGCGCGAAACAAGTGCATGTATTCCTAGCCCGTACCAGATTTTGTCTTGATCATGTAGCCATTTCTTCGCTGCATGAATCACTCCTTCATCATCTTCAAACCTTGTCCCACGGAGTGCATCTTTAAGTGGACCAAATAGATGAAAATCAGAGGGTGCCAAATCGGGACTATAGAGTGGATGGGGTAGTACAGTCCAACGCAATTTGGTGATTGCTTCCCGTGTTGCCAAACTTGTGTGAGGTCGCGCATTGCCGTGAAGGAGAAGCAGGTCTGCTGGATTCTTGTGTGGCCGAACTCTGCAAAAACGTTGATTGAGTTTTTTCAATGTCTTAATGTAAGCTTGCGAATTGATTGTCTCTCCTCTTGGCATAACGTCCACAAGAATCACACCTTCAATGTCCCAAAAGACAGTGATCATGACCTTTCCAGCTGAAGGAATTGTCTTGAATTTCTTTCTTCGTGGTGATTGCGGATGATGCCACTCCATTGACTGTCTTTTTGTCTCAGGTTAAAAATGATGTGCCCAGGTTTTGTCACCTGTAACGATCTTAGCCAAAAAAAGTTCTCTCCATCAGCATTGAAACGCTCCAACAACTCAGAAGAAATTGCTTTCCTTTGCAATCGGTGATAATGTATGAGACTTCGAGGAACCCATCTTGCGCAAACCTTAGAAAATCCGAGAATTTTTATAACTGCATTTGCACTACCAATGCTGACTGACAACTGTAAGGCCAATTGTTGAGTAGTGATTCGCCTATCAGTAAGAATAATGCCCAGTAGTAGGGAATGTAGGAAACGGTTAGCATTCAGGCGGCGCGTGACTTTATATATAGGGAAAATTCCGCAGGCGCAGGCGGCGGCGCATGACTTTTATGTAGCAAAATACTCGATCGATTTCAGGCGGCGGCGTTCCCAGGCGGCGCGTGACTTTTATATAGCAAAAACGCCAGGCGGCGCGTGACTTTTATATAAGCGCATTCAGGCGGCGCGCAGGCGGGGCAAGATGGCGGACTTGAGATAACAAGAAGAGGATAATAGGAAGATGGCGGGATGACTTTTTATATAAGGAAAATGTGGTGGCGCGCTGGTGGAGCACATGACTTTTTATATAGGGAAAATGTGCAGGGGCAAGATGGCGGACTTGAGATAACAAGAAGGGGGTATATGGCACAAGATGGAGGGGTGATTTTTTATATAAGGAATTGAGGAGGAGGAGAGGAGGAGGCCCATGACTTTTTATATAGAGATATGTTTAGATAACAAGAAGACGTTATTTATAGACATATATTAATTCTGCAGGAGTGATGCAGGGGCAAGATGGCGGGATGACTTTTTATATAAGGAAAATGTGCAGGCGCGCTGCAGGCGCAAAATGGTGGGATGACTTTTTATATAGGGAAAATGTGCAGGGGCAAGATGGCGGACTTGAGATAACAAGAAGGGGGGTATATGGCGCAAGATGGCGGGGTGATTTTTTATATAAGGAATTGAGGAGGAGGAGAGGAGGAGGCCCATGACTTTTTATATAGTAATATATTAGTGTATGTTACATATATTTAGTTAGACTATATAGTTATATATACATATATTTATTCATTCGTGGTATTGTTTTGTTATGTGTGTTGGTGTGTTATTTAGACATATTACATACATATATACATACAATATATAAAAAATATTTAAAAATCGATATTGACGACAAATATAAAAAATCGATAATGTTGGTTTAGGTTACTAAGAGGATTTTTGAAGTGAGTGGAATATTTTTGGACTGGCGCGGGTGATGATGGATGTTTGAGTGTTGGGTTGTCGGTTAGGGGAGCATTTTGTTATGAGTGTTGGTGTGTTATTTAGACATATTACATACATATATACATACAATATATGAAAAATATAAAAAAGCGATATTGACGACAAATATAAAAATCGATAATGATGGATTATGTTACTAAGAGGGTTTTTTGAAGCGAGGGTAGTCTTTTTTTTTGGTACTGGGGGTGATGAGTCATGGGTGTAATGTAGCAGGTGAGTGTAGATTAGGGGGCTTGTTGTGTGATGTTGGGTGTGTTTGTTTATATATATATATATATATATATATATATATATTTTATAATATTTATTTATATATATTTATATATATTTATATATAAATTATATATATATAAAAAATCGATATAACGGAAAATTTGGTTAGTCTTGAGATAACAAAGAAGACGATATATTTAGACTTGAGACAATAGGAAGATTGAGATAACAAGAAGGATCTTTTAGAATCAAATTAGGAAGACGATATTTTTTTTAGACTTGAGATAACAAGAAGAGGATATATTTAGAGTTGAGATAACAAGAAGACTTTGAAATAATAGGAAGACGATATATTTTACAATAGTTAGACGATATATTTAGACAAACAACAAGAAGACGAACAGTTAGACGCTATATTTAGATATATATTTTACAACAGTTATACAAACAGTTTCAGAACGATAAATTTTTTATAATAAATATGTCACGGGTACAACCGGAGGCCAGACCTTGAGGAAGGGGAGTTGTCACATTGTCATCGTAAAAAATAGGTGTGTTGTATTGTGTGTTGTATGGTTTTTTTGGTTGTTGTACAGAGTGGAAGATCTTGTCGGCCAGGTAGTTTATGTGTTGGTGCATATACCTGTAGGGATCTATGTGTGTGTCTGTAGGTAGCTGTATACAGAGAGTTTAGATGTTGAGGGGTGATGTGGTGACGTTGTCGGGATGGAGCTGTCTCTTGATGTAAAAGTAAGACAGGGCGTTGCGTGTTGTAGTAGGGAATGTAGGAAACGGTTAGCATTCAGGTGGCACGTGACTTTATATATAGGGAAAATTCCGCAGGCGTAGGCGGCGGCGCATGACTTTTATATAGCAAAATACTCGATCGATTTCAGGCGGCGGCGTTCCAAGGCGGCGCGTGACTTTTATATAGCAAAAACGCCAGGCGGCGCGTGACTTTTATATAAGCGCATTCAGGTGGCGCGCAGGCGGGGCAAGATGGCGGACTTGAGATAACAAGAAGAGGATAATAGGAAGATGGCGGGATGACTTTTTATATAAGGAAAATGTGGTGGCGCGCTCGTGGAGCACATGACTTTTTATATAGGGAAAATGTGCAGGGGCAAGATGGCGGACTTGAGATAACAAGAAGGGGGTATATGGCGCAAGATGGAGGGGTGATTTTTTATATAAGGAATTGAGGAGGAGGAGAGGAGGAGGCCCATGACTTTTTATATAGAGATATGTTTAGATAACAAGAAGACGTTATTTATAGACATATATTAATTCTGCAGGAGTAATGCAGGGGCAAGATGGCAGGATGACTTTTTATATAAGGAAAATGTGCAGGCGCGCTGCAGGCGCAAAATGGTGGGATGACTTTTTATATAGGGAAAATGTGCAGGGGCAAGATGGCGGACTTGAGATAACAAGAAGGGGGGTATATGGCGCAAGATGGCGGGGTGATTTTTTATATAAGGAATTGAGGAGGAGGAGAGGAGGAGGCCCATGACTTTTTATATATTAATGTATTAGTGTTTATTTTTAGATAACAAGAAGACGTTATTTATAGACATATATTAATTCTGCAGGAGTGATGCAGGGGCAAGATGGCGGGATGACTTTTTATAAAAGGAAAATGTGCAGGTGCGCTGCAGGAGGAGCATGACTTTTATATAGTAATATATTAGTGTTTATTTTTAGATAATAGGAAGACGACAATAGGAAGAGGATATATTTATTGATAACAAGAAGACTTTGAGATAATAGGAAGACGATATATTCTGGAGGTGGGATGGAGGAGCGATGGAGGTACAAGATGGCGGGATGACTTTTATATAAGGAAAATCCCAGGCGCAGAGAGGAGGCGCATAACTTTTTATATAGCAAAATACTGAAAGATCGATTTCAGGATCGGAGGCGTTCTCAGGAGGAAGATGGCGCATGATTTTTTATATAGGAAATATTTGCAGGCGCGCTGCAGGCTCTGACGGGCGGGTATGACTTTTATTTATATAGGGAAAATGTGCAGGGGAAGATAACCAAAGGAGAGATAGGCCTTCAAAAGGGGGTATAAATGTGCCAAGTAATCCTGTCACGTGCCATCATCTCAATTTTTTATATAAACCTCATGAGGAGGAGGAGAGGAGGAGGCCCCAACTGACTTTATATAAATACATTGGGATGGTGTCCTTGCCTCTTTGCCCTGGGGGTTCCAGACGTTATTTACAAGGACATATATTAATTCTGCAGGAGTGATGGGTTTTTCCTAGATGGCGGGATGACTTTTTATTTAAGGGAAAAATGTGCAGGCACCACTGGCAGGAGGAGCATGACTTTATATAATTAGTGTTTATTTTAGTAGTGGTAACCTTTTTATATATATTTACCAATAGAAGAAATTAATTTATAGATAACGAAGCACCCATTTGATGAAAAAGGATAGACGATAGTATTCTGGAGGTGGGATGTTGAGCGATGTTGTTCTCCATGGCGGATGATTTAATATATATGAAAATCTCCAGGCGCAAGAGGAGGCGCAAGAACTTAT